>LUCH01002515.1:60440-71361 GCA_013368495.1 Paragonimus heterotremus
CTGCAAACGCAGCGTCTTTCCTACGCTGGTGGTACAGCATTTGGATTGCTGCATCGTTAGCTTTCCGTATCTGTTTCGTAGTCAGGTGGATTCCGACGTAAATACGACGATGTCGTCGAGTGACAAAACGCCAGGTGTACGGAAAGGCTGGTGAAACGTGCATGTTCAGCAGCGATTTAGCTTGTATCACTGTGAAGATACCTGCCTGAAGACCGCGGGCAATCGCTAGTAGCTAATCACTGTGAAGGAAAGCCTCGCTATTGAACTCCAGTTGGGTAATCACTGTTTGGATCAAACAGGTAAACCACTGAGAGTGATCAGCAGCTTGGGACCCAATATCCGATGTCGTGTTAATCTGTGAGACGGTGGTTGGATTGGCAGCGGGAACAGTATTCCTCTACCAATTCAACGCATACAGACGAGTCCGAATGCTCTCCAAAGTACGACCTGGGAAATGTGACAGAAGCCGATGATTAAGTTCGCGTCGAGTAGGACACAACGGAGCTAGTGCATCAGCACATCTGATAAGAGAAGCCGATTCTTGCTGAGATCAATTGGATTCGGCGGTTTTCATGGATATAAGCTTCTCATGGTTGTGTTCGACGGGATGTGCACGCCTTCTGTGTTGACTGAGACCGATTTTGGTGGGAAAGCTGTGATCACAGTTGGCACAGTCAAAGATTGTGACAGGCTGGGTGTCCACTTCATGTTCTGGACCATTCCTGCGTCGATGCATACAAGTATGCGCCGACAAGCCAGCATTCGATTTGCAAATCTGGCCACATTCTGAACAGGTGTACATATTGTAACTCATGTCTGTAGTCACCAAATCGACACCATGGCGGCAAGACAAGTGACAAAAATTGGCAAATGTATTAGGCGGTTTTGCCATCTTCAGCAATATTATAAATTGAGATGTCTACTCAGGGACAAACTGTCAGCAATAAAAAGTGGAGCCAGTGGCAAAGGAATCTTATGACTTTACATTTCAAGAGTCAAAAGCACATTCCATACAAACTCCCGAGATGGTAGTTGTCACCGTATGATGTTCTAATTACGACTCATCTCCTCAAGTCTCCATATATGAAAAAGGAGTGTGGCCAGTTAGGACGTCAATCCTTAGGCACCATTTTGTAAAAGTTAGAGGAATAAAAACCAAACCTGCAGCAGGCAATCAGATTAGAAACACAGTTAATAAAGCATCATAACATTCAGCGACTTTTTATCTCAATTTGCGTTGAACTGTTAGGCCACGATATTCTTTTTATATGTATATGTTATTTTGGAATACTTTCCACGGTACGGTTGAGGTTCAAACTTAGGTTTGTGACAGGTATGGAGAGATCTAGCAACATGACTCAACCACCTACACCAGTGATTTCCACTTACTGGTTAGTCGGGTCAACGCATGCGACATAGAAAGCCAGCTTCGCCGTTTAACACCTGGGCTTTGTCTAATTCAGGCGATCAACACACAGATCCACATGTAAAATACTTAGTATGCTAGAAAAGCAGTATTTTACTGCAGGTTTTTGTCAGATGAGAAGGCTGATCCAACTATAACATAGGAAGTATAATTTGGAAAAACAAGAAACTATCTACCTAACTGGTAGTTAATTGGAAACGACTCCCTTCACTCACATAGAACCACCAATTTTTCCGCTGTTCTTAGGTTAACAATAGCTACTGCTAACTGGTCGATATCGCTCAGTGTGCATACCGTGACTAGTTGTGCAAATGTTGAATTGTCAATATGAAGCTGCATCGGAATGAATGAATATCCACATAAAGGATGTGCGCAAGTCCGGTTTCTGTGATGCACAATCAAACTAATCCGTCAACGAGCATCCAATTCGTCCAGCCAGATGTGTGTAGCTTGGTGTGGAAGAAAGTAAGTAATCGTTTAACAGAGAAACAATCAGAAAAGTCCATATTAGTGGGATTACGGAGGCTCAACAAAAATGGCCAGTCATGACGACCTGAGTGCCTAAGCAGCTTTCGCTTCACGTACATCGAGGGTAACGCAACCAAACTGCTGCAGCTCCACGTTCTCCGATCGACAAGAGAAGATACCTCAAAAACGATGAATGACAGTCCAGTAAGTCATCTTAAAATGGGTACTTAGAGATGATTGCGTCATCGATGATAGCACCTGACACATCCTGTGACTATGCTGTACGACCATGTTAGATAGGGTTGTCGGATTGATTCCGACAAATACCCTATAACTCTTCCTACACACTCAAATCCACTCATACTTTCCGGACAGCTTTCACACGGTGTAGCGAAAAGACGTCCAATAAAGCACAAACTTTAATGTCCAACTCGGTAGTGAACAAGCCAGACGCGCACTCGCGTTTATGAGTCAGAATTCCAGGCCACAACAACACACCCAGGTTTCCGGTCACACGTCGTGTGCATTTCCGCCCGGTTTATGGGTGTGATGGGCGCCTTCTATCGTGGGGGGAGGTTCCGTCCACCGTTCTTCGTCCGTTGGTCTGAGTTCGTTGAGCGATGGCTCGTCCGGCCGCACGCGTTGTCTCCTATCTATCCACTGTGGACATGGACCGTATTCCACGACCGTGTCGTGACATTTATCTGAATGCTGGAATAATAGCGCCTCCGATTTGGTCATCCATCCTATTATGTCTGCCATGTCTCGCCCGTTGGTCCGATTCAGTCGAACGATGACTCATCCGGTCGTCCACGCCATCCCCGATCCGCTCGCTGTGGGGTTTTGGACGTATCTCACCCCGCGTTGAGGTATTCCATCGAGTGTCAGAATACTCGCACCTCCGGCCTGATAATCCACCACAACAGGTACCAGATTATAAAATGTTTTCTAAGTAGTAGACGTAATTATTTACTTGTCTTGGTAGCAAAATGAGTCTAACCGATGACTTCCGATTAAATATTACCCCGCCTAATCCAGAACGAAAAAGCTGTCACAACCGAAGATAAACACTTCCACCGACTGCTTGAAAGTTCTCTAGAACAAACAATTCTCAGTAAGGTCACAAATGTATTTTTTTTAAAAAGAGGAAACCTGCATGCTGATAGCGTACATCTTCGAAAAAATACAAATCAAAGTTAGTCCGGGGTTTAAACATCGAATAGCATAATGGTAAGTATTTGAATAAGTAGCGCATTATTTTTGTAAATGAACGTTCACTAGTAATTGATACAATCCAGTCCAACAGAGAAACGCAAGGAAACAAAACCAAACGGAAACATTATACCCTCACGTATAAAATACAATCTTTCCGGGACTATTTTTTTCGCTAATTCGCTGTTCAGAAATCCAGATCAATTGTAGTGCTCATCACACACGGCTTAACTCCATTCTAAAATAATGCATTTCCAGGCCCACATCAGATGACTTGGGCCAGAGAAACCCGTCAAACCCAAATCAGGTCACATGTGTCATCATGCCTGAAACACGTTCATCAGATTTTTCTCCTGTCTCAAAATTTCACTCACTGACTTCTTAGACTGAACATCCTAACAATTAAGTCTGACACCATTGTAAATCAGAAACATCATTCCCGTGTGGATGACCTTCACTAGCGTATATCATGTGGGTAGTCGAACGACGTTCAAATTCGGGTACAAATTGGTTTGACAGAATATACGAAGGTGGACGAGTGGATTAACAAATAGATGGATTGTTAAACATGAATGGAAGAACGTTGAGAAAAAAGGAGCAAACTTCGTCAGATGTTTGGTGATGCTCCCAGCGCTTCCTGCCGGCCTTTCATTACAGGCTTCCAACAGAGAAGACGGGGGACCGTAAACAACGACGAATGCTGTAGTATTATATGAAGATCAACGCTGTACAAGGTGCGTCAATCCTTACCATCCATAAGAACGCCTTAATAGCGATTGACCGATATCGATCTAGGGTGTAGACGGTAATGGAACGCTGTCTTCGGCAAAAATACTTGGTACTTTCAGGGAGACTATCGAGCTAAGAACTTATCATTGATAAACATTGAGCATTCGTAGGATAACTTTGGAATGAAACTTCACGAAGTCTGAATTGATATTTAATTTGATAGTCACATAAAATGGAATATCGATCACCATTTTATTCAGTAGATCGAAAGCAAGCCATGACCAGTTGATGTAATGATTAGTAACTGGTCAGAGATTATGTGCTTCACGTAAAATGTGCATTAATAGACTCACTTAATATAAATGTAAAAATTGTTTTGGCATTTTCAATTAGTTTTATTCGGTGCATGACAGGCATAAACGAGACAGTACGGTCTTTGAAGCATTAGCATAAAGTGAACCTGAAGCCATATACACGTGTACACATAGAATGACAAGATACTGCATTCAAGCCACAATTCTAGCCAAGACTCAAGTTATATAAGAAGTTAGCATTACTTGATAAGTGTGAATTCTTCAAGAAGTGACACAATCAGCCACTTTTAGAAAACTGCCAGGTCGAGTAGCAACAATGGTTAACAGATTTCGTTTGAAATTCAGATGACCCCCACATAATAATACATATAATATATGGTTGATAATATGTAACGGTTAATAATATATATGCAGCTATAGCGGTGCTTTACTAATAGTTGGCCTCTGTAGGTTGTAGTGTATCCGCTGCTTGGTCTGGAGAGCTCCTCAAGGAGAAATCGACACACTTTTACGTTGCGTTTAAGCTACTAATGGAAACAAGTAGTCACAAACGGTCACAAAATTTCAACCGCTACAAGACTAATGGTGGGCGATTGATCGCGGTTCCCTTAAACACACAGCGTGAGTAGAACCACTTCAAAATGTAATACACCAGAGCATCACCGTTCAACGGAATGTTACTGGCCTACCGTCGTATTAAAATGAAACCAGGTTGCATGATGGGTGTACGCGTGTACATATTGTAGGGAAAAGGCATCCAATAAAGTACAACCTTTATTGTCCAACTCGCTACAATATGCATGATTACATCACTTGACTTTCGGTTTTCTTGTAACTCACCAAGAATACACACCCTCAACCAGAAGGTTGAATTCCGGTCCCCTTACAGCTTAAACGAGCGTGGTGAACAGGAACTTTTACAATCCACTATGAACTGTGTTCGGCTTGCAGCAGACCTCAGACCGCTTCAACAAAAATATGCATAACAGTTAAAGGTCGCAATACTTAATCGTCTGGGGATGTGGGTAAGCAGTTCCGCGATATACTTTTTGCACAGTTCGTTATACGCCGTCCAAACCGCACCTCGAACGTCAACCAAGAGACTAAACCTTTTGCACGTAAGATCATCTAGAACGGCCCTGCTGGGAATAGAAGTGGAACGCACATCACACACCGGAGATGGTTAGCACACTGTTTGCATATTAACAGCTGCATGAACAGAGATAAATATGACAAAATGTAGCAACAAATTAGAGAAATAAATGTTGGATTGTCAAAATTTGGAGTGCATCGATACCAGAGAGATCTTCGCAACAAGATGCGTAACTAGTGGCCCGACAGTGAACTACAGTCAGATTACTGTCCGGGATCAACAAGGATACGTGTGAATAGCTGATACGGTCCACTTTCTTTCACAAACATTCCAAAAGCATAACAGGATAGTCAGGCACGCACACGATGTTGGTTAAAACAAACATCACAAAATCAATGTCACCAGCTTCCTGTCGAGGACTAGCCTCTATCTCTGAAAAGACCCGGAAGAAGCTCATCTGGACTGGGTGTTTTGTGTTGTTTCAGTAATTCGGTTTCATGCGAGAGTACAGTCTCCGAAAACAGACAAACATATAGATACGGGTACTAAATAGATTTCAAAAGGTGTGGCCAACGGCGCCGGTCGCCAGGTGATTTGCTCCTCGACGTGTCTGGCCCAGCGTCCTGAGAGTCCTTGAAGGAGGTGAACAGGCTTTTCATTCTAACCATCCATTACTTCGTTCATATTATCTTAGTCTTGTTGTTTGCCGTTCTCATGAAATCGAACAGCTCTCGATAAGTTCCGGTTGCAGCAGTTCATTCTACCTCAATAACGCTAGCCCTAATAAACATTCATTACAGCAAAGTAGCAAACAGCTTGGTGGGTAAGCCACTTTGAAAAGTTTTATAAATGCCATATCGGTCTCAAGAATCGCCAGGCGCATATTGTTAATAGGATTGTATACATATCAATAGCACATATAAGAAAAGCTTAAGTTCATGCACCCACAATATAGTAAACAAAACACTAGTTGGGGAACGTGTATGTATATTAATACTGAGACCTCGTGAAGTCAGCAGTGAGTAACAGTATTATATATGAAACACATACAATGTATGATAATGAATGAATAGTACCGGTTAGTGGTAATAAAGTTCAAGGTTCATTCCGTCATTGATTTCATAATCACGAAGTGTAATGTGATCTTTGTAAACGGTGTACCACTTTTTAAGCACAATTTTTTCCCAGGGAGTTCCGGTTTGAGCAGCGATCAACTTCTTTAAATCGGAGACTTTGTCGGTGGGGTTACACTTGATACGAACTTTCTTTCCCAGTCTATCATTGCACGTGATTTCGATCATTTTCTGATCAACTAATGAAGATCAAAAATCAACAGCGGAAAAGGGCTCATTAGTTTTCACTAATGACAGGTTGAAATATACCGAGTGCTGTAAAAAATAGAAGCAAATTTAAACAACACTAAATATTTCTGTTAAATAGCACTGAACACTATAACAATTTTGGTATAACATTGCAGAAAGCTGGTTGCTAACAACATTATGCGCCTAATCAAACTGGTTTCTTGCGCGGAGAAAAGCCAGGAGCTCATGTGGTTAGATGGTCCAAAAAAACTTTTGTGGGGTTTTGTTATACTGGATAGTTCAAATCCTTAACAATTTCGATCTGTATCTCAGAGGCCGCCGTTATCTAACTCGTGATTATCCTGCGAAAGCTAGAAAGTAAGGGGTTATACTTCCACGGTTATTATATAATGTTTCCACATCAGTTTCGAAGGTCGGAATCGCTCTTCATAGGCATCACTCACGAGACACCCCTTCAGTCTCCTGTACAGAACGAAGGAATGCGACCACTTCGGAAGAAACCCACTCAATAGCGCTAAAAAAGGAAGGGCTGCACCCGAAATCTTAACACGCTTCAACAATATAGCCTTCAAAACCACTTGGGTTTTCGAGAAAAAACCATTGGGAATGTCATAACCACACATACAATTAAAAATTAAGGTGGTCTAAACATATTCCTTCTGTATTTAAGAAAGTCAAACATTGTGTTTCGCGTGAAACGAATGAAATCCCCCGTAAATCTCCATAAACTAATCAAAAGGTTCGTGCCCTTCTATACTTCCGCACTGACAATACAGTCTCCCGTTGATTTTGAGGATAAAGCAGAAGTAGTAATGCTGTGGATGCATGTATGCCACTGAATGGAGTACTATGGCCTAGGAGACTGCGTTTCCAACCGGTGATTTAAGTAACTACGACATCCTGAGTTGAACAAACAATACCAGACAACATCAACTAGCGGAACGAGTAGAGAATTTGTATTTTGTAATCACACTGTTGCCCGATCACTTCATGGCATTACCCGGATGGTGGTGGTCTCAGTGAATAAAAGATCAGCTGGCATACAGAGTAATGGAACCAACCAGAGTAAACGATGCAGTTTTGTTGCTTGATCAAAAGACTGTGTCTGAAGATTGAGAAGTATGTATTTGTGAGCGGTCACGTTGTGCACGCGACCTTCCAACTGCATGTAGATGTAGTCGTAGGAACAGCCACATTGTGAACATATTTACATCTTCGCGAAAAGGTCACGGTCCTAAATTGTAAACCAAGGCGAATCGCAAGCAATTGTTGTGTGCATTTCCATTCGGTAATAATTACGTATCTTTACGACGCCACAGGTAACGTAGATAAGTAAAGACAGCATGTACCTTTGCCACTTTCGCTGATATTTAATCATCAATATTATAGATTGACGAGATAACGCCACCCAAACACGCGAAACGGTTCACCAACTCAAGCTGACTGTCCGCATTAAAGAAGATAAGTGTCTCAGTCTTAAAACAACACTGCTCCTTGAAGATAAGAATTACCGTCCACACGGACCGGCTCGATCATTTACCTTATTCAACTTGAGCTACGTGTCTTTGGCAAGGCAGCGTAGCAAAACAACGTCAACCACATGTTTTCTGTTAGTCACAATGGTGTCGGGAAAAAACTGCGGGACAAAATCCACAAAAAACGAAAAGACTCATTGTGCAACCTTCAAAGAAAAGAGAACATTAACTATAATGTCCCCATAAAGTTCCCCGTACTCAACTGGGTTAGTAGCAGGATGCTGAGCCAACCTTAGCATGCAACAATTTGACAAAGTAATATCAATTTTGTCGCATTTTGTAGAGAGGGTCTCACTGTCGCTATATTCTTTTGAGGGCCAGTAAAGTCTGCATATCAGCCCACTGGAGTAGTGGACAGAAAAATCGCGCATACTATTTAAAGGTTATCGTCCAAAAAGTATACGTTCGTTTTTCCCTGATCTTAACAGCAAAGCTCTTAGCTGTTTTTCATGACAGTGTAAGATACATATATAAAAGCTGGACGACGGTTAAGATCTCACATAATGCTTCATTTTTATGTTGAAAACGACCTGCTATTCTTACACAGGCGATGTAAGTAGTTATTCTAGGAGCAATATCGAGAGACGCGTTATTGAGAAGTGCATCTCCTAAAGAAACAGCCAGAACGCATCACGCCACATCGATCGGCCGACCCAGCATGGACGGTATGGTCGTCGGTGGTGGTATGGTTCCATTCAGCCAGTCAGACTGCAGCTGTGCAGTCGAACGCCTGTGTGCCATCTGGGCTGTTTTTTCTGGCGTTGCTTTCTGATGCTTCCTGTAACGTGATTTATTTTGACGCCGTGACTGTCACATATGACTGTTTCATTTGATTCAATCTGTCTGTTGGCCATCTATGGTAATCGTTTCGTCCTATAAATTTGGAGCCTCTGTGACCTAATTTTATCGCCCTCTTCCAGTAAACAGTGTTGCTGCGCCTCTTCTCATTTCTCGGTTTTGGGTCAAGCGACTAAGCGCGTAACCAAGGCGACAATCCAATACACGTACACACCCGTCGTAAATGAAGAGGAAGTCATTATCTGACTGTACCAAGATAAGTTCAAGGAGTGGTATGGTTGAAGAGGCTCCAAACTGCCAGGTTATCACCATACAGGAAGTCAACTCATCATCAGTTAGGCATAACCACACTTCAGTGGTTCGCGCTGATGCTTAACTGTTAAAGAACCATGAACAAAACAGCAAGCTCCAGCCAAGAGAAACTGAGAAAGAAAAGGGTTGACTATTGAAACCACCCAAAATATTCACCATAAAAGTGTCTACAAATTGCAAACAAACAACCGAGCTATAAGTGAAAGCTTTCATCGCCCCGCGTCAGTAAGTTCACTTGTTCCAGAGACAATTCGATCGAACGACGACAGCACTCACACCACTAATCTCGATTAGCCGCCATCTCACGTAGTGTCTCCAGCCACCGACTCTGAGTTGCGAGAGTCCTAGCACGGAAAGTGAACTCGTGGCCAATACTTAGAGGAACATATACCCACTTAGTACTTTACATCAGTCGTCTGGAGCATTGGCGTAGTGTCCAGCGTAGCCGACGACAAGCTAACATCCTCAGTACATGGCCTAGCAACGTAAGCCTGTCCAAACCCAGAGAGTAAATGATGGAACTGGCTTGGCATTCAACATCGAATATCCCCCAGGGACTACCCGTTGGTGACACTAGATGTGAACGATCGAATGCAGACATCGACGGTCAGATACTTAAAGATGGTTCACGTCTTCTAGCCCGAGCAGTTTCGCAGCCGTAAGGTAACAGACCCCAAAGTTGCCTAAAATATGCGACGCTTAAGTAGCACAGACATGAACCTCTGTCACCAGAAATGTCCCCCATAAGCGAATATCACCTCAGCTGTCCAGGTAAGAGCTTCTAGTTCGTACCCTATATCTTCACAGCTGCCGATCCAATATCCCAAATACACAAACCGGTCAACAACCTTCATGACTTCATTATCTAATATTGAGCCTATGTCATCACAACTGTCTTGCAAAAGCACTTTCTCTTCTGACGCTGTAAAGCGCATTCAGAGATACGTGGCGGAATACGAAATAGCTTTCAGCATTATTTGTACCACATGAAAGCTGTCAAAAAACACCTCGTCGTCATCATAATGAAAAACAGTCTTCCGCCGAGCAGAAGGTCCACGCCGTCATCTTGTGAATGCCGCGAACAGATCTCCATTATTTTGCCACTAATAAATTAAACAAAGGTAATGGAAGTGGATAGCCTTGACGCACACCGCTCTTGGTGCTGAAATCGTCAGATAGTTTATCGTAAACCCCAACCTGAACTGATGTATGGGAATAGAGCGTAGATAGTACGTTCACGTGCTTGGTCGGCACATCATCATCAACATCAATGTCATCAGAGCAGCCAAGAGCCTGACCAAAAGGTACTGTGGCTCGGGCCGCCGCTCACCTCAACAGTGACGTGAAATATCCTGGAAGAAAACGTTACTAAAACAGTTGAGAATTAATGAAAGATTAAGTGGAAGAACTAGAAGTGGTATGGATGCGGGCAGGTTGTTGACTGCAGCACACTGCAATCTCGAGTAGCGTTTATAACCAGCGATTTCAGTGATCACGAGACCCCTAGCCAAGCAGGCGACACCTATCCACTTAACTCAAAGGAACAAGCAGGGTCTTCATATTTCGTGACTACGCTGCGACTTGACCACCATGTGGTTCTACCCAATTAGTTGATGGTCAGTATATAATGCCCAATACAGTAAACGCTCAGCTGGCATGCCTAGTACGTGAATCAACCATCGCATGCTGAGCAACGTGATTAACTGACCAAC
>LUCH01002515.1:71659-87103 GCA_013368495.1 Paragonimus heterotremus
AACAAAACGGGACAACTGACTCTCCAATCTTCGAACGTATTCGACCCACTGGAACCACAATTCCCAGGCTTTACGGATTGCCGAAAGTTCACAAGGCGGGTGTATTTCTTCGGTCTATTTTAGACAAGTGCAACTCACCATATCACTCGCTGACCAAATGGTTGTCGTATCTCCTTGAACCCGTCAGGAAGAAGTTGTCAAAACAGTTTGCGGAATTCCTTTGAATTCATTAACACAATCAGCGGACTAAACCTAACCGGACAACAAATACTTTTTCTGGACGTATCAACCTTGTTTACAAAATTCCCACTGAAAGAGACGATAGACTATACTATACTGTGATTAATAACCTATGTGTCCGTTTACCCCCACCAGAATTAAAACAGCTATTGTACTTTCGCACACAACATACAGCTTGAATTCAACGGAGAACTATATCGACAAACGGATGGTGTGGCAATGGGATCCCCACTGGGGCCGTTGTTTGCAGACATCTTTATGGCGAAGCTTAAGAATGACCAGTTAGAAGAAGCCATTCGTGGATTTAGTGTTTATAAGCTATATGTGGGTGATATCATACGTATAGTTAGCGAAAATGCCCACCCAATGGATATGCTAGCCATGTTCAACTCGGCCCACACGACCGTAACATTTACACTAGAAGCTGAACGTAACAATTAACTAGCCTTCCTGGGCGTACTCATCCGGCGACATGCTGATGGATCGGTTCAATGTAAAATCTATAGGGAAGAGACCTGGAATGGGCAGTATATCAATTTCAGCAGCTTTGTCCCTTTAAGGCAGAAAATAAATCCCATAAACTGCTTGGCTGATAGAGCCAAGAGAATATGTACAAAGGATACGGTCTTCGATGAACTATCGTTCCTACGCACATTATTCTCACAAAATGGCTATCCAGAGCGTTTTGTAGACAAGATTAGGCAACGTGGCGAGAAATAGGATAAAATGACCCGAGTGGAAAAGAAGGTAGTATTTATCTCATTACCATTCAAAGGGCGTATGCTTGCCGAAACAATCACCATGAGACTTAACACTGTTATCAACAGAACATTCTATGCTGTCAAATTACATGTCTGTTTCAACTCTACTCCAGCCTTGTGTTTACGGCTAAAGGATAAATTACCCGTTCCTGTGGCTTCTTTCTGTGTACACTCAGTTAGTTGTTCTAATGGAACTAGTGACGTGGGTCGCATGATCAGGCGCTTATTTGAACGTATCCATGAGCATCTTCCGGCCTGGATCAGTAGCGGAGTCACAAAGACAACTACCAGCGTAGTTGTTGCACACCTTGTTGATACACATCACATTATCAACCTGGACTTCTCTTTTCGTCTGATTTACCAAGTCAACGGTGGTCACTCAAAAGCTGTCATGCCAAATTTTAGCCACAGCTGAGGCGATCGGAATTCGATTAAATAACCCACCCTTGTGTGCACAAAAGCGCTTTGTTCAGGCGTTTGAGTTGCCATAACCAACCACCCGCACCACAACTAATCAAAGCGCCATGGTTCCAGTTGCGTCATAATTGTGACGTAATCGTATCAAAATGTTGTCTCCGTGTGCGCCCATGACGTGTCTGACTCCATTTGAACTTGCTACTTGTTTTTGTTCGTTTCGTTCTGACAACTCTATTTCAGAAAAATGTTGTGTAATTGGCCAAATAATGAATAACCGAAAACGGACGTGTTGACTACACCATCTTTTTAGATTACCCTGGGGATATTTAATCACTTAAAACAGAAAGTAGACAAGTATTATATATCCTTCTCTTCAGTGACAAACGGACGTCTTTTTGACGCCGCGGTAACTCCTGCTATCCTCGCTGCTATCTCATCACCAGTAGTAGAAGCTGACGAGATAGTGCTACCCAAGTATATGAAACTGCCCCAGTTTTCGAGCAGCACTTTACACTTTGAAGGTGTGAAGCGCATTAAAAACAAACCAGCCCGGTCACTCAACCTGTCCAGCATGGATAGCATGTCTTCGACAGAGGGGCTAAGTAAGACGATTTCATCCGCACACTCCACATAGGTCAACATAACACCAAGAAGAAGCTCAACACCAACTTCATTGGACTTCTCAAGTGCACTTTCTGGAATGTCTTCCCCGACAAAAGAACAAGGAGGAAATCGGATACCCTTGACGAAAACCACTAGAGGTGATGAACGCCGGAAACAGTTGTCCACAAAATCTCACCCTACTCGCACAGTGAACATACAGAGATCTCAGGAACTCCCTTGGAAAGAAGACCGATCCAGAGAACGTTACGACCAACTGAATCGAAAGCAGCTTTTTCACATTCAAGAAGACCGTAACCGTCGACTGTCTATATGGGTGCCGATGTTCCAAGACCCGTTGTAAGGTAAAAATGTGATAAACGCAACCCTGACAGGATGGGAATCCTGCCTGTTCTTCGCGTATCTGGCTTCTTCTGGGCTTAGTGAGCTGACGTATAATGAGGCCAGTGGGTAACTTGGATGCAACAGACGCCATTGATGCCTCTGTTTTTGCCACATAGACTTCAAGCTCTTTTTTCAAAAATGGAAGTACTATTGATAGGTAACAATCACCAGGTGCCTCTTAAATTTCCCAAATCGTCTGCAGGAGTTTTGTCAGTTCTGATATCAACTTTTCCTCACCACCCTTGAAAAGAGATAGATCTGGTCCAGCGGCCTTGTTACGTTTCAATAACTTAAGATCCAGAGCTTGTTCATCTTCAGACGGAGGGCTGTCTGGAACGCAATAACTGACCGTTCGAGTTCCGTGGTCCACATGGTCTAGTTGAGGCCAGCTGGACGGTTTATCAAAATGTTCAGCCCACCTGTCAAGTCGGCGCAACTGACTGGTGGTAAGTGAGCCATCCTTTTTATGTAATATGGTCCCACTTACACCAACTTGAGGGCCAGTGCAATCACAGATCAGGTAATATGACTTTCTGCTATTCCCCGATAAAAAGGTTCGTTCCGTCTCTTTCGACTGTTCAACCAACTGTTGCTCACGGTCTTTGCGTAGGCTTTCGATCAGCTTGGGTTTAAGTTCTCGATCGTTATCATCATATTCAGAACCAGGTGGAATTAACCGACGCTTGTTCATGAGGTTTATCGACTTCACAGAAATCCACTTCTGTCGCAATTGCACAGTTCCTTCGGAACACACCTCCTCACAACAAGCTTTCATAGCTGCTGCAGTCTGTTCGCAGTGTTCTTTGGGTTCTCTCACCTGATTCGAACCTGGCAATTTGTCCACTACTGCTTCCTGGTAAGTGCCCATTATACCTTCTTTGCTCGAACACCAGTTAAGTATTTTGCATTTACAAGTGTATGGCCTCTGTGCAAATGACAAAACAAAACGGGCACGTACAACAGCATGGTGCGAGTCCAGATGGCTGCTCCAAAAGGCTCGAGAGTCCCTAACAGAGCGACGCCACTTGTAACTGACTGCTGTATAATCCAAATGTGTTCACAGCTGAGGAGCACACGGAGGTCTCCAAGTAACACAATGCGTTGGAATGAGGTGCTCGAAATATAGAGACCGTAGGATGCGCACAGCTGCAGCAGTCTTTTACCATTATCAGTGCGTTGTGCCTGGACACCAAACATACCTCCCAGCCGCTTCTCATCCGAAGAAAGACGATCAAGCTGAGCATTAAAATCGCCCGTTAGTATGATGATGTCTGAGTGTTTAGTTTGCCTCAGAAGGTCAACGAGGGCATCATAGAACGCATCCTTGGTAGCATCCGAACAGTTGTCCGTTGGAGAGTACGCCGATATAATGAATATACAATGTCTTTCCGATTTGCGTCGACAGACTTTTACCAATGTATTGAGTCTGGCAGCGCACAAGCGACTATTCACTGGGATCCAATCGAGCAAGCATTGCTCCGCTCTGGAACTCAGTGCGATTCCCACCCCAGCTTGACCGCGAGATTCAGGTCCGGCGTCACCACAGGCCCTAAGAGAGAAGCGCTTGGATCGACAATTATCTGGAGGTGAACTCGAGTAGACAGCGGTGCCAGAATCGTAGACCCGCGTCTCCGACACGCAGCACACATCAAATTCCAGGCTTGAGAGAGTACTTGCTAGAGCAGCTTGCTGACCGACTTGTCACAGTGCGGACATTGAGGGAGCAAATGTTTACCAGTTGTCTTGGCCTCAAAGAACAACTGTCGTTCGAGGGCACATGGAAGATAAAAAACTTGAGGGTCAGAATAGGAGGAAGTCGCGATGCGTGAATGCTACTGTCACGACAACAACTTCTGACGTTTTCAGGTCGTTTATGCTGCGGAAGGGGGTTAACTTGAGGAATCCCACTCCGAGTTTTTGACTCAAGAGTCGGACTTGCGAGACAACAGAATAAGGTTTTCTTGGAGGACCCTGCTCGGAGTCAATGACTCAAGAGTCCGACTCATTTGGCAGTGAGGGGCTTTTTTAGCTCGAGAGCCAGTGAATAACACATTAATGTCTAATTCTGAGCACTGCTGCTCGCAGTGGATGTATTTGAAACTATAACAGGCTTTTTGGTGATACCGGATGATTTTCGACCATATTGGATAATACGCCGGCGGTCACGGCCAACCGTTGGACAATCAGAGTGCCCTTTGTTTGGGGGTATCTTTCCTAACCACCTTCTTCCTGAAACGGAAGACAGCAGTGCCGTATCTATAAAGAGAGTTCTTCTGTATGTCAATAGGATCCGGCCTCGCTAACTAAACACTCCTATGCAGTCAGCAGTGCGACATACAATCTTATGAGTGCAACTGCTTTTCTTCTGACTGTTCTCTTTTGGTCTGTCTGACAAGGTTGCACCTGGAAGGACAGAGGTCCTAGTCAGCATAGCCCGCCAGAACAAAACAGCACACAAGCCCAACCACCACGTCAAGGTAGCAATATAGATCAGGTGAGTTGATTCTCACACATCTCTCATTTAGCATAGGTCTCATGAAGCACTTCTTTATCTTAGTGGATGATAATGGCAGACGACAACACACCAGGAATCTTTACAAGCTCCGTCCCCGGACTGGATACTCGGGTTAACGGGTGCGCTAGGTCGACACCACTAGGCACGTTCCCAGGCTGCGGATGGGGGAACGGCCTTCTACTTGAGGGCTAGCCATGAAATAAGCGGGGTTCACCAGGCGAATAAGCAGTCATGGATAACGGTGATAAAACTACCAGGGTGTGATGGATTCACGGTTGATAACCAGGTCAATAAAATGCCACAAGAGCTCCTTGACAGTACTACGTCATGGCGCTTGTTACTCCATCACAAAAGGGTTTCACATGTCCCAACGGGAACACATGAGCTCCCGCATGACATGCTGTTCGTCTGGCGTGCTGTCTGTATAGCGCACGAGCGTTTCCGGTCGCCCGCAACCATGGACAAACCTCGAGGAGGGTTAACAAATCACTTCGGTGATCATCTGCTCCAACAGATACAAAAGGTATGCCGAGTATCTTTAATGACTGGACCTCATTAGAAAGGCGTAAGAAACAATTTGGTCACCGGTTCCCGTCAACAGAAAAGAAGCTTCATAACAGCCCTGTCGGTCTTAGGCTGTCTAACTGGACAGATGTACTGCAACGGATTCGATTTCCTTGGTGAATCCTTGAACTGCTGCGTTGCTTCGGTCAAAACCTCATGTAGGGTGTACTGGGTACCCTGTATAGATGAACCTCATCCGAAGGATGCATGAGAAGAAAACAATACTGACCGCCGGTCCAAATGGATTACGAACCTCGTAATTTGTCCTGCTGCCTTGTGAATTAGGTTTTTCTTAAACCGAAAGCTCCGGTCGAGGCCCCTCAAGCCAACTGTCCTCTTTAGCTTGGACAAGGGAAAAATATTCTGCCCTCACTTATGAGCTTAAACGTAAATCGATTATGAATTTTGTCATACTTTCCTATCACAACCCTTTGGCCGATGTGTCAGACACCGGCTTTGTTCCCATGTCACATTTTACCGTAACACATAAACGTGCCTGAGTTTCCTCTATTTTATTAAATAACTCTTTACTTGGTGACCCCCCAATCTTGTTTTGAGATTATCACTAGGGAACTAAGTCACATGTTGCTTGTGATGGAAGTCACAGCCAGAACCACAGTGTCGAACGCCAAGGCTTCTTTGCCCGAAGGACGCAAACCTCTACTGCCTCCTCGAACACAGTTTAAGCTTGCCACCTTTAACGTTCGTGCACTTATGCAAATAGATCAGCAGGCAGCTGTTGCACGTACTTTAGAGGGCTTCGCCATCGGCATCTGCTGTTTTGTGAAACACAACCTCAGGATCTTAAGTGTTGCAACCTCAATCTCTGCAAGTCACTTTCTTACGCGCGTACAATGTGTGCTTGTCCGAAGACCCTGTGGTACAAGCTAATGGTCACGTCAGTGTTTGAATTATACCAAGTGCACACACAGAGAACTAACCAGACACCAGTCAACCGCAGTCTTTGCGCTGTCATATTGGAAGGTACGATCACAGTATCAAGAAGCACGTATCACAAACGTTGCCTGCTTGCCGTTGCGGCATACGTCCCTACAGCCAAAGATGATTTTTACCACAAGCTCACTAACCCTCCGTAAACTGCGCGATACACGAGCATTGTAACACTGCTCGGAGACTTGGATAATCAAGCAGGCAAGCTAAACGCTGATAAGCATTACTTAATTAGCAGACATTCTTACGGTACTCCTAGAATAGACAACTGTGAAAGTTTGTTGCATTTTTGTGTTGATAACGGCTTGTGTCTAATAAGTACTAATTTCTGACGTTTTGGGCTTCAGTACGCCACCTGGAGACCTCTATTACCGAATAAATCGTGGAAATAGATTAATCATATAGCCTTCAGATAACGGTGGCGTGGCTGTTTCCAAGATTAAGTTAATCATGGAGACCCGTGTCGATCTCGTTCATGCCCTGTTATGTGTAAGGTTTGCTTTGCGTTTTGGTCGTAGGCGACTTTACCGTCAACCACAGATAAACGTATCTAACCTAACAGGGTCACAGGTGCATCACGCTTACCAGTGTGCGCTTGCCTGTGGTCTAGGCAGTCATACAGCATGCGATGCGAAAGTGCGGTAATACCGCGTGTGGTATTACTTGTCTTTCAGTTGCCAACCAACTGGGTCTCTATACGATCACTGGAATTTCTTGACGCTCGCCGGAATAGTCCATACTGCAGCGAGCATAATTCGGTCAGCAAGACTACTAGCCTGAAACCCTGGAAGGAACTACGAGCGCATCGTGAGCGGTGGTGGACACTGCTCTATCGAGATGGAACAGGTGCTGCTACCGAGAACCCTCGTAACCTCTTCCATCTCGTCCCAGCAACGGGTTGCAAGAAACCAGACGTGAGCGAGGTAATCTGCAAAGCCAACCGTCAGCCTACTCATAATCTGCAACAACACTTAGGACGCTGAACTGGGCATTTCTAACAGAATTCAAACTGGCCACTCGGGCCATTGACTAGGCCTTCGGAACCTGCTTGTTTCCTGGTCTGATGACGTCTCTCCGCCTTTGGAAACAGAAGTCTAGTTTGACATCAAGTTCCTGAAGCGGCACAGATCTCCCGGCCCAGACAAACTCCCTAATGCCCTCTTTTGTAAACGAACGCCCAGGTTTCGTTCGACGGCTGACGGCTCTGTTCTAGAAACTCTGGACCAGTGGTCTTTCCAAATAACTGGGGTTTAACTAATGTGCCCATCTACAAAAATGGCTCAAGCATTTTATGCGCAAATCACGGAGAGATTAGTCTGATTCCTATTGCATCGAAGTTGCTTGCAGCCAGTGTAATTCGTAAATTAAGTGAGAAGCGCCAAGCCGGCTTTCACCCAGTTGTCGCTGCACTGATAACATCACACTTTGCCAGATGCTTGAACCACGTCATTCATATGGAAGTTCAACAACTGTTATCATTTGGACATCGGAGGTGCCTTCGATTCGGTTGAAAGGGCTGCAATCTGAAACTGTCTTTCGAACAAGGATGTGCCGAGAGGTATGTGAACATCCCGATTCTGTCAGACCTCGGGTAGGATTTGGGCTTATGGCAACGTATGACTGACCTTCAGCATATTAAGTGAGGTGCGACAAGACTGCCCAGCCTCCTCTTTTCTATTCAACTTTAGGGCAGACAAGATCCTAGAGTGTGCCCTGACAAACGGCGAATATGATGTTGTGGATTTGCTCCCAGGAACTCGACTTCGAGACAGTGTGCGAATGACATCGGCCTAATCTGTGAGAGTTCACAATGAACCTAGAATATCTTAGACAGACCAGAGGCCCTAGTTTGTCAAATTGGTATGGCTGTTGCACCTACTAAATGCAAGGTACTGTTGTGAGATTGACAGGACTGTATCTGCTCTCACTCCTAGGGGTGATAAGTCGGAGGCATTGAGAACTTCACATACCTTGGAAGCTATACCAGCGCTGGTGGAATGTCTTATGAGGTCACAAATCGCAGGGCAAGAGCTCAGATGGCGTTTGTCAACTTACGCCATTTATGGTGGTGTAGGCATGGTCTCAGTCTTTGGTGGAGAGTCGAGTGTACAACACCACCGTTAGAGCAGTCCTGTTTGACGAATCCAAAACCTGGTCAATTCGTACGAGGGCTTTTCATAGGGTGTCTGTTCTTAGCCATCGGTATATCCGAAGCATTAGTGTGTGGTAGGAAAACAGCGTCAGTAATGCCGAAGTTCGACGACCTGTCTTCGGACTGGATAAACTCTGTCGACCCTCGAGCATACTGGTCCCGTCTCATAGGCCTCGTTGACTTGCCCATATCTTACGAATACCAACTCACCGCCTGCCACATCGTACTTTGTTTACGAGTGGCGGGTTGGGCTGAAAGTGGCAGCCTGGCACCCAGCGTATGACTTGGTTTTGGGGTATGAAGGCATTTATACTAAAGCCTGCTTTACTATGGCGCTCGCGGCTTGTTGCGTAGGGCTCAAGGGACTATGAATACCTTTGAGTAAGGACGCTGTCTGATATGGCGAAGAAAAGAAGTCAACGGCGTCCGTGTTATGAATCTCTGTGTCAACGTAATTTTTCTTCTTTCCCTCTCTACATCTTCTTCCTAGCACAATACCTTTTTTCTTCTTATACTGTGAGAGGTTTGCCACTCCACATAGTTTTCTACGCGTTACGTATATAAATCTATACCCCCGGACTCTCCTCGGGCAACAGTTCTCTTCTCTGAGAGTTATTTACCACCGGGACATATTTCCTTCTGAGGTCGTTAGCTGTGGTTTTCAAGACTGTTTTAATGCGTTAGTAGATTCTCATTTGATTAAAGCGTAGCTAGACACGTAATGTTACTTCGTTCTTTGTGTTTGTTATAATTCCCAAGAGCGGCGCTACACTGTTTTCACTTATTGCTTTTCACATCGACAGATACCCGTTTGACACTGTATGAGACAAACCGATTAAATCCGATTATCTTGGGCCTCAAACGTCGAACCCGTGTATTAATCGTTTTTCATTGACGTCGATTCGTTTTGTAAAATAAATTAGAAAGACATTTTGCTGTAAATTGCCGACACAAAGCCCAGTGACTATCTCAAAAGAACTCAAAATCTCTCCCATTGTTGCTGTATCACGAAACTTACCAAAAACTGCGGGAGGAGATCTCGTGCTCAGAGCTCATATATCAACGAATTAATATAATCCTTTTCAGTCTGGTAATTCGTCCAATGTCGGACGCCTATTCGTCCTCCGATCTACCCGCCGTGTACTGTCAGTCATCCACTGAACTATGTTGCCACCTTTCTCTTCACCATAGGTTGCTGACTTGTGGATGTGGAACAGTCAGTTGCGTGACACTGTATCGGACTGCACATCACCCGATTCGGTGGTTCACCACTTACTTAAGATACCCCAGTGGATCACCGAGCATTCCCCCATTAGGTTTTCTTTACAAGCGTCGCTATTATGTTATACTTATGCTGTTCTTCTGCGGTCGGCTTCTAGTTTCCATTCAGGTCTCTATCCACGATCTATTTCTCACTGGCCCATAACCGAAAAAATATTGGTATATTGAACATCATAATCAGTTGTAGTTACTCTCTTGCCTTAGCCAGGATTAAGTTGGTTTTTATCTCTCCACCCAAACTTAAATGCTTTTTAAATGTCGAATTCTGTCCGTTGTAGTTGGCTCTCGAGGTGGTGTGTAGCACAACCATCTGCCACGTAATCTAATGGGTTGTGCAAATATCTTGTTCATACATAACTGGAGGGTCCGTTTAAAGATGGCTAACCGGCCCACCAAACCAATGACCGTCGACTTCTTTGAGGTCTGGAGGGAATGTAAGTGTGACACCGAATTCTTCTTAACCCTCTACAAACGGTTAAGGGGCATATACACGTGCTATCCGCCACTGCTGCACCATCTGCCACACTGCGTTTAGTGCACTAGATACTTCCACCCCGAAATCCCTCTCCCAAGTGTATTTGGTGGTTGACGCTTTACAACCAATCCACGGAACACTCAGTGTTGAAGCCACGTGGTATCTTCTGGAAATCCGGAAGTGGCGATTAACTATGATACTTTACACACTGCTAACTGCTATTCTTCACCGCTGCATCCTAGTTCAGCGACATCAAGAAAAGAAACTCTGCTAGCCAGTCTCATCGAAACGGTATAGTTTTAAGGCATTAAAACAGGAACACAAGAGAAAGGCATGTGCAAATAGCTCGCTACCACCAATAGATTCAAGTACGGCTCTTAACTCTCCCATGCAGACTCATTTATCACCGGCCGTTACCGTAACTACTAGGGCGTTTTCCCTCGAATCAGACGGCAAAATCTCCTGCATCAGAAGGCAAAAGACAGTCACTTCTGCTTAGATAACAAGATGGCTTCGCCTATTGGGAGAACGCTTGCGAAGCACTTCAGCTTTAGTTAAAAGGCAAATCCATGCTTTGTAGTTCTCGTAGTTGGCCAAGATAGATGATCACGACCTATCCACAGTACCTTCAATAGTCTCAATGATGCTGAGGATGTACTTTCGATGTCCTCATGTTCTCAGCTGTCTCTTAGGGGGCCTGTCAGAGGCAAGCCTGGCTTCCCGTGGGTTAGTAGGAGAGTGCGAGGACTGACCAACCACAACCCTAATGCCACACGGTCCGATCATGCCTGCAGCATAATACACTACAACATACCTGAGTTGTACATTACGGATAATTTCAAAGTGCATGAGTATGACATTAACCAATAAAAGTTTTCGCGCAGCATGGTCCATCAGATGATTACCGGGACCAGCGCATTTGAGTTTCATTTAAGTGCCTAAATTAATGATGGTCATGCAAGTGAGCGAAAAAAGGCTATCAAATGTTTCCAAGCATGGAAAACAAAAGTTGGTGCTCTGGCATTTGATATTAGAATTTATCAAGATCGTTATAGATCACAATGCCTTGTAACCAACCAGACATCCACTAAACCTGTTTAAATTCAGAGAGATTGTCATTTACCAAACTTCCTTCATGTAAGCCTTCGATCTCAAATAACTGCAGACGCCAAACCCAGATGGGTCGGCATAACTCTGGCAACAGCCAGCTCTTGACTGTCACTCTTTCAGCATGTAGAGAATGACGTTCAAGTATGTATCTCTAGTTGGTAATGCACGCATACTAATGCGCTCTCCTGATGAATAAGCTGTCAGAACTACAGGGACTTGTTGAATCGAAGGGACCTAAGATTATCAGCATTATTGAGACATGGCTAACCCCCAAAATTCCGGATTCGGAAATCGAAATCTCATCATGCTCACCGATAGAATTAGCAGGTAAGGTAAGGTCACGGCCTTAATGATGCAAGACTCCTATATGTTGAGTCTCACTGGATAAGCGTAGTTATCTCTTGTTCAGTTAGCCCGACCAGCAGTATAAAGTATAGGCCTTTTCCGGTGTAAACGGAATGGTCCCAAGCGCTATACATCAACATCGGTAGGGTGATTGAGTTCAAAAATGATCGAGTATTGATTGCAAGGGATTTCAACCTTTTAAGCGTTGAAGTCACCAGCAGGTTGGCTTTTGGCGTGGAGGCTGTCGAGTTCTAAGCTTACACTGGGGGGGGGCCTGACGGAACATAAGCAGCAACGTACTTATCACAAAAGGGAGCACGACTCGTCTCACTTGGACTTACACCTCACCACTGACGCACACATGGTAGACGCCCTTTCAGGTGCTAGCAATCACGCAGCACTCTGTTTCAGGCAGATCTCCAACGTCGTAATTAGTCGGTTTTCTAAACTGACTCGTCGAAAATTTCGCCGTCCCCTTTCAACCAATCCGAACGCGTTTAACAGAAACGCTGTGACCTGCGACTGAAAGATTAGCCACTACTGAGTAACATTGCACCTACATCGCTGACATCTTAGAAGAAATGACTTTCGAAGCCATACCCTTCTCTCCAAAAAGAACAAAAGCAAGTTTTAACTCGTACCCAATGCCAAGCGTCTAATACAAGAGAAGAAAACTTTCTGTTATCTGATAGCAAGGACGCACATAGGGCATACAAAAATGCGCGAAACTGGTGCACAGCAGAGGTAAGAGCACATCGTCGTGATCATCAGCTCGATCTCGCAGAAGCCATCGTTGTATGCCTCAAACGGCTCTACACGAACGTTGCGTTTGTTACGAAATCTCGACCAACCGTATCAACGTTGATGGGCTCGTCCGGCTTGGTAATTAGTCATCACAAGACCGTCGAGATACTCTACGTTCAATACGTTGCCGCTTTTGGTGACGCAAACAGCGCAGAACAACTAGCAGGCTTGGGCCACGCCGCCGCAGTCGAAATAGTCGATTTCTCGGAGATTAACGTCACAGTAATGTCCCTCAGGCTGAAGTCTGAGAAGTCACCAGGCTTCGGTAGCTCGTTCTTACTAATGAATGTGTCACGGAGCTAGCCGCTCTGTTTTCTAAGTACCCTTCCCACCACATGCAAGCACCATGTCATCACGTCTATTTACAAAGAGGATGAGAGAATTGATGTAAGCAACCACCGTTCAGGAGCACTCCTTCCATATACCTCCAAGGTAAGGAAGAGCACGGCTGATGGTAGCAAGAGAGCGCAACTTTGAGTCAGCAACCTCTTAACAAGCCATCAACAATGATTCCGATAGCGTCATTCGTGCACCAATAACTTACTGGTGGCAATCGACTCGCGGACGACAACGGCAGAAGAGCGCCACGCAGTAGACGTTGCTTTCCTATTTTTTTTAGTCTTTGACAGAGTAAATCACCGTAGTATACTAAGTAAACTACCGACTATTGACCTCGGTAGCCAGTTACGTAAATTAATTACCAGGCAGGACGTATACCGTGAGGGTCAACGGTGAGCTGACTGCGGTGTTTGAAGTTCTAATGGATGTTCAGCAAGGCCTCGTAATGAGTCCTCTGTTGTTCCAATTATATGGGAATGATCTACCAGCCGTCAGCCAACTGCCGCTGCTCAGGTATGAACAACATTAAACTGTGGCGTGCCCTACGTCCCCTTAAAGAGTGCCCGTCTACACCGAGATATAGATGCAACTCATCGGCGGTCATTAAACAACTTCCAGTTCAACATCGCCAAGTCGAAAATTGTGTATACGCCACACGACAGTAGCAAAATTTTCCGGATTGACGATCAACTGCTTACTGCCGTTCCTTAAGAAAAGACTTGAAATTCTACTTTTAACAAATTTAAGTCCTAGTACTAATACACTGGTATTGCCAAAGGAAGCCAATTACAGGTTAGCGACAGCCAACGAACTACTAAGGAGATTCCCAGCAGAGAATTTCATACATATCTTTAATACTCTAATAAAATGACCGTTGAAGGGGAACAGGCAGGAATGCGCTCCGTGCCTGAAAAAAAGATATAACCCCTCACGGAGTTGTACAACGGTGTGCAGCGAAAGGGGTTATAGGTTTTATTCGTAATACCGTACAGACCGGCTGAAATTACTGAACCACTGCTCATTCACTTACAGGCGAATGAAGCGAGACAGTCCTCACTTTTAAAACCATGGTCACAAAGAATAACCCCCAATCGGAGCCTCCTCAAGTTGGCGGCGACCAACAATTTAAAAGAACAAAAGTTCGAAATAGATATAACCCGCAGTCGCCCACTCTGCAACCAACGAGACTACTATCCCGGTTTGCCAGGCCTGGAATATCGCTGGAATACCCTCCTTTTGGTGAGAGCTACTAAACTCGAGACAGTTAATTAGCATCCTCATGACTGGCTCTTATCAAAGTAGCGATGACATAGGGTGCACTTTTTATCACGATCAACTTTCCACGTGAATGTATGTACGTGTATGCTATTATCAGCGTGTATCTGTGTTTCTGTAAGACTGGCTGTCTTTTTACAAATGTTCCTTATTTGACCCCGCCTCATCAGGCCCAGTTGTTTCATACTAAGTACAGATAAGTGTTATATTCACTCATGGCAATTTAATAGTAGTGCTGTCAACACCTATTCCCGTTTCAGTTAATTATTACGCTTTCCTCTCAACCCCATCGAAAGTAGACGTGGACTATATACAACTCATCCCACTACACAGTTGCATAGTGCTGCCCATCTGCGGTACTCGACTGCTGACAGCCATATTCGACAAGCGCCCATATAATAAATACTCAGCAGTTTATGTAGCTGAAGAGGACGAATGAGTGTCCAATGTCTGCTCAGAGATCAAAATTGTCAGAGAATCGGAAACTTCCAGAGATACAAACCTACCCTGAAGCAACTTGAGGGGTGGCATCTTCACAAGTAATAAACCCCACCCCGCGGGAAACTAGTGCACCAGCAAAATAATCCTTTAAGTTGTAAGTACCAGGTAGAATTGCGCCGCTACGTTTCGGAATTTTTCACTGAGACAGCTTTTTCGAATTATATAGCGTTCCAGTCTTATTAGATCACCCCTTGAAGTGTGTCACTCGTCGGTCACAAGGTAGCTTGTAAAACACTGCAATGTCGCGGAATGTAGTACGAGTGGATACACGTTATATGCACAATCAGTCATCTGTACAACAAACTCAATATGGAAACGCTGTCATGCAGTAAAATCGGAGAATGTAGTTCGCTTAAAAACCCAAACCTCTCCAAAAGTTTAATGAAATGAGTTATCCCGAATTCAAATAAAATGGTAAAACAACCTTGCAAATAAATACATAAAACACGACACATCCTACTTTGCCTCGTAAAATAGTGTTCACAATCTACAACGACATACAGTCCGACCAACCTTGATATTTTAACCGACGCGCTATGGGTTCAATGGGTTTAATGGGTGACAGACGGAAGTAGAAATTCACGGCTTTTTGATGGTTCCGTTTCTCCGAGCGATAAATTTCTGTACCAGAGCGGTAGTCGCACGCCGCAACTTTCTTGGTTGTATCAAGGGTTACAACAGGGAATAAATAGATAAGCAAACAAGCTTA
>LUCH01002516.1:0-20933 GCA_013368495.1 Paragonimus heterotremus
GGTGATGGTTTAAAGCGCAGGCGTCCTTTGGCTTCGGTCACTGTGACAGGCTAATCCGTCTCGGATGCCGCCAACCTGGAACAAATATACACATGGTGAAAAGCCAGACGAGCTTTGGAGAGGCAAAACAATGGATACACAGATTACTTTAATGCAGCCATCTAAACGTACTTAATCTTAGGCAGTAAAGTTACTGAAAGGCTGCAATGAGCATTAGGCGAAAGCCAATCAAAGTTATTCAAAAGTGGAATACTAGTGGTTTTGGAGTTCCTGTTACTCCGTGAATGTATTGGTAACTACAGAATGATACATTGAACACCACCTACAGTTGATCGCAACTGTCACATTCCCATAGACCTTCCAGTAGGTTCCTTTCAAAAACAATCACTCGACTCGAGTTTCACTCTCGTTAGAGCTCGTCAGTAGTGCGTATCCTTACCAATGCCCGGACTAGAAATCTGACCACGCTTGCATGAGGCAACCGTGTTTACCAATGCGCTATTGAGCTCACATTAGGCTCGACCTAACCATCATATCTGAATGCTGTTTCGCACTTTCACCTGTGAGTAATGATCGGGTTACCCGATCATATCGTGGGAAGACACAGTAACTGTCCTGGTAACTCCAAACGATGACCCCCCTCGTGGCAAGAATATGCACTACTGACGAGCTCTAATAAGAGAGGAACTCGAGTCTAATGTTTCCTTTTCGAAAGTGACCCACTGGGAAATCTATGGGAACGCGACGAGTGCGATCAGTCGTGGGTAATTTTTAACGTATATGATAATCAAAATCCCCTACTACTCACCAGTAACTACAGAACTGCTCGTGAATACAGCAGCAAGAGTAACTGAGCTCAATTAAATGTTGAGCATTGTCTTCTATTGATGGACTTGAACAAGCCGAACAATTTTTATGATGCGATGTTTGCGGCGGTGTGTTGTTTCATGGCATCTCACTCAGTTATTGTACTTCTAAAACCGTGTCGTATACCAAAACGGCTTAAAATAGTTCCTCAAATAAGCAGTCATGCAACATACGCAATAAGCGGGGCCAAAGTTTTCGCCTGCCAGGGTAAGCCCAGGTCCGTATTTCCGGATCAAAGCAGCTTCAAGAAAACAATAGCCACCCATGCATCGGCCACCCGACCGTGCGAAATGAATCCAACTGGATTGTATGCTCAGCTGTGGTTAACACGTTGATCTCACAACCAACAGGGTCAGAGTGGTGACTCCGATCCGGACAAAGATATGCATTATTGATGAGCTCCAATAAGAGCGATACTCGAGTCTAGTGCTTCCTTTCGAAGTGAGCTAGCCGAAAGGCTTAGCCGAAAGGCTTATCCGAATGTGAAGACCGCGACCAAGTGTTGGTGATGTTCGTTTTGTAATGACCTAACTCTCCGAACTTCTACTACTGTATGTTTGGTGTCTAGCGCAAGCTTATAATGATTAATTATCTGTTAAACTATTCTAAACTATTATTTAATATATCGTACGGTTTTAACAGGATGAAAACTGCATGAGATGCTACGACATTGGCAGTCGCCGTGCATTTGTTTCGGTAATACTTTTTGCTTTGTCCAAGCCCAATGGATAACGTTTCGGCGATTTGCAAGATCTATCATTGTGTACCTGAACAATGAACGGTACACCGTGTCCGGCTTTAGGCAAGTGTTTGAGGGTAGGAAAGATCCAGTTTTACACCTGTGTGGATAAGTCTGCACTAAAAAATCTCTCAGTGTAAACGTAATCCTTTTTGAATATGTCAACCAATCAGGATGCTTTGAGGACGACTGTCCTGTCAACGTACCACTCACCGTAGCTACCTATGTGAATTATTCAACATTGGATCTGGAGGTTTAACACTAACGTATAGCATACAGTCTATCTGAATGTGAAGGCTGCGATCAAGTGTAAGTGGTATTCAACTTGAAATTCATCAAATCCTCGACTACGTATCAGTTATAGCATGCCGTTCCATTCAGTCCGCTCACATTGTAAGCCAAGTGTGGGAGTATCAAACGCTCTTATACCTGCTGTTGGACAATGTCTAAACCATCTTACTTGCTTGTACATGTACGCCTGAATGTCAACCATTAAACTTTCGATGGCATTTTCATTGCAAACCGCGTAGAGTTACATCAGTTGGATGTGCTGCCTACTGTCAGAAAGTCTTCTCACTTTCATGTGATTAGTGAAATTGTGGTGTGAATAATTTGTATCCACTGCGTCTAAGAAACGACCTGCGACTGTACAGATGTACGGTGATGTTGTACGTGGCTGGTTGAATCACCTTGTTGTGGAACGAATGGGAAATATTCCCCGCCATACTTCTATTGTTCGCAGCAGGGGGATAAGACCGTGATAAACCCTGATCGACCAACTTGATAATGGTGCGGCCAGATGGTGTGATTCCCACCTGTCCCATCTGTGTTGAAATCACTCATGATTATTAGCGTATATGGGTTAGGATGTGACAGTTGCAGTCAACCAAACCATGTTGTATCCTTTGCAGCAGTAGCATTTATACGATAATTCAAACTGATCACCACACTATCTGTTCCGGTGCAAGTGTTTTTTCTGTTTTTTTACTGTTTGACAATGTTGACTTTTTGATGAAGTATTTAGGTCAACCACTTTCTTCCAAATGGTATTACAGTACTGTAATCTCCCTGTGAAATATTACTATACTTCTCCGGCAGACAGATTTCTCATAACAGTGCTTGCTTTGCGTGATGTAAGACCTCTGAAAGTGAGTGTATTGGTCAGCCAATCCGCGGTCTTTGTGGACTGACATAAATCTCACGTTGTCACATCCCCGAAGTAACAGACTCTACTGGAAAGGGAACTGGTTCATTTATGTTCGGCTTCCTTTGTGGATCCTATGCTTGAGTACACCTGCTCCAATGTTTTCAAAGAGTCAATGCCCACCATTTTCGTGCTTGGTAATGATTAAAAAATCGTCCGCGCGTTGTCTATACTTATAAGTATACGGTTTTCTCGTGGTTCTCTGTTTCCGTACTGTCGCCGGAAGTAACTCTGTCAAGATCGCAGAGAATCCACTCCTGTCCCTCAGTTCTTCGGTAGTTGATGTGGTCATAGTGCTTGCAGAGTCTCACGAAAAGCCATTTTTGATTACACGGGATTTCATGCAGTTGAACATGATTCACCTTAATATACTCGAAAATCGACTCAAAAAGTTAATCTAGGGGGTTGGTTACTGTTGGCAACTGTACACCAAATCAATGCAAAAATCCACTACAGTTTTGAACATCATGAAGCTTTTTGTTTATTTTCAGTGTCCATCACATTAGGCTCCTTACAGCCATTTCGCAGCTGCTCCATTGTATTCACGGGAGGTCTGGCGTTACTGTGTTCAGGATATCCGATTATAAGCAAGACAAGCCGCGCTGTAAAACTTGGTTTGCGTGGTTCATGCAAGCCATGTGTACGCAGTGGGCAGCTTCCTGTTGGTATAAGGTATGACGGTAACAACACGGACATTGGATCTCATATTTCACATTTACAAAAAATTAATCATACTGCCTCGTGGATAAATTAAACTCTTCCCTAGTACATTTGCTTGCCTTGTTCGACATTTGTACTCCAGTTTTATCATACTTGTACCATTGAAAATGTTTGTTGTCCCAAGAGTTTACTGTTTACTGTTGGATAATTTCTGAAAATTTTGAAACAACTTTCTACACAAAACACCAAAATCGTGTACTGTGCCTTTACGTACATAAAGTGACGAGTTTTCTACTGTAGGGAAGATGAATGATCTGGTTATACTACTCGTGAGTAGTCAGATTGGTATCCGCATTTACTTGTTGGAGTAATCCGAGAAAATATGTGAAACTTGTGGTGTTTATCACCTACGGCACCTGTTTCACTCCGAGGACATTGTTAAGGGTAAACCGGCATCTGTTATTCTGTTACGGCTACTGGTGCACACTGTCTGAATAAACCCTCCTTGTACCACACGCATTCTTCTACGCTGGCAACAGTGTGTTAGATTAACTCTATATGTATTCCTAATCCTGTAAAGTAGCTCGTGATAGTAGCTGTAAGTGACCTAATTTCATTGCTGTTATGACGTTAGTTCAAAACATGATCAGCATGTAGTATCTGTATCCATGGTTACGTGTCAGCGATGCAACAAATGTAAAACATGTTCACGAGTGAATAAAAAACGATAATGTAGGCGATTTTGGTGAATAACGCAAGAAGTATGTCGTTCGCCAGGCTTTCAACGCTCCGATGGTAAGTTACAGAGCTGTTCGGATCCCGATGCCACCGGTCAAACAAACATCGTCTCAGTTCAAGAAATGGAATGTAGCAGAGCTGGTCCTCACGTTGGATTCAGGGTGGCGAAGAGTCTACAAAAATGGCTCCAACACACGGCTATGCAACCAGACGACAGGCTAACCAGCAGCCAGAAAGAGCTTACGTTAACGATTGCGCAGCGTCATCGGATAGTGCGAAATACCACTAACCAACCGAGTAACTTCCTTACCATACTTGGACCCCGACAGAAACTAGCTGTTACGGTACACAGAGGCGGCCGCAATCAAACACCATCACCATGTTTTGCGTTTACAAAAAGAACTTTTTGTGATATAAGTAGCACATGGGAGCACAAGACTGACGTCGTGGTTGTTTCCACTCATCAGGTATGTGTACCTGGTGAACTTCTCCCACATATCCTATTACGTGGACGACCAGTGCTGGAATCGGTAGAACTACGGAATCCATTGAGTGGGTGATGAATGGCACAACTAACCAGCAAATGAGTTGTCTGCCAGCTGTTTGCGAATTTGATGTTGCTGTGGTAGCAACTGAACTGGCAGCTGTGTTTCCATTCTTTCATGGTTTATAATTCAACATATATAAACAGTAAACAGCGCACACTTGTTGAATTGCAACATACTTTGACTACGCACAAATCCTGTAATGTCAACTTTCTGTGGTGCCGGTTCAAACTCGCGGCTCATAATGGCTGCTTCTAGACAAAAGGCGTCAGCAGTTGGTTAGTTTAAATGCACTAGTATAGCCAGGGGATTCGTGAAGCGCGGATGTCAGTTGAGGAAGGCTGACGACATCCGTACTCAGACTGACCTGAATTTGTGACAAGAGGTGCCTACAAACAAAAGCCAGTACAAGTGGCTTGTAGACCTAAATGAATGACACCAGATGTATGAGTGTAAGCTATGGTGGTTCAGTCAATCATCGCTGGTTAGCCATATGGTAGGTCAGTGTGAAAGTGAAACCTCCAAATACCGACTCGTTTTCGCAGAATTTCAGTCTGCCTTATACCTTTGGATGGCATCAAAATTTTTTAAACCAATGATGATGAATAACCAAAAACCGACTGTTCGCCAAAACACTTTCTACTTCTAACGAACTCATGAGAGCTATTCGAAACGTTGAAACATACAGCTGAATACAACCGCGAAACCGATCCTGTGTTTCTGGCAGATTGTGAGGACTAAACCCACACTACTTATGCCACCGTACTTTATGAAAGTGAAACGCTTATCTTTCAGAAGCAAAAAGGTGAGAATTATTAAATTACTCCCGGTGAGTTAGAACAGTTCACTGCGACAAACAATCTGCAAGCTCAATAGTGCCAATTCATACAGGGTGATTGTCAGCGCTCAGTTTGTTCAAAACAGTAGTACTCAATACGAACTCCTGGGCGGAACGAATGATCAGTGAGTTAGCATAGTTCAGCGCAAAATTCGTGTCTTCAATTCATTGCACCTTGCATACATGCACGCACTTCCTGGCACCAATTGCGTAAATAAGTTTGCTGAACACGATTCACTGATGGGCGAATCGACCTTCACATCAGTTCATGACGCTTATCAGCGTTCCGTTTAATCAGACGCCATAGTCTGAGAACCGCACACAGCTGGACAAAGATGGGTCCAGCAGTCAGTGTGTATCCGTCTTGAAAGGGGTAACAGTTTGCCGTAAGACCACTCAAACTCCCAGTACAGAGTAGTAATAAGTGTATACAGCATTGTCGTTTTCAAGTATTTGTTCATTCTAGGTGGACTATATTGGGAGTACGTTTTCTTGCCGGATGTTTTTGAAAGTCAATCATTTGAATATATGATCCAATAAGATCAAATCGTCCCTTCCAGTTGACAAGATAGCATTTTATGCATGGATGGAAGCTCCAACCCTTTATAATATTTAGGCACTGTGAACATGCCATGTTTAGTCAAGAGAAAAAAGTGTGTATTTTCAGTTCTTCTTCATCAGGCAGAATGCAACAGAGTTATATGGGTTCGCCAGGGATAAGGAATCAATCGAGTAAGGGATGGTAAGCGTTGACGTCAACTTAGTCCGGCTTGCGATGTCTAGCTGCGTAGTGACGATCATATGGGTTGTAAACGTTTGTGAATAAATCAACACACTTCCGTACCACAGTTATCCGGGGTATGGATAAATGACCACAGGTGGTTCGATGCTTTAACCAGACGTTTTCATGCGTATAACGGGCATACGCGTAAGCATCATGCAGTTTCCTCTGCGAGTGCTACTAAACGATCATTGACCCACTTCGATTGCGTTCCACGTACTCAACAGATAAGCTTCAACGAATAAGCTGGCCGGAGTGGTTCGGTCATGTGTATTATGGAGCTGTCTACAAGATCGTCGAATAGCACACTTCTAAGTCTCTACACGTATACTCTCTTATCTCACTTCCTGTAGCGAACTCGTAAAAAGAGCGTCAGTAACACACAACCTGCCTCAGTCACTGTCGGTGAGTTGATTTTCGGTCGGTACATGTGGGAAAGTGCGGTTTGTTTCGCACGCGATCTGTAACCCTTCCATGCTCGGGCCGGGTCAGCCAACCGATACGAATCGCCCTTGTTCTATCTTTATCCAACAGTGTATGCTAACCACAAGAGGGGAATTCGTGTGTACACCTGTTTCGGGTTAACTCGTTGGAACACCAAACAAGTTCAAACCGATTGATCGCTGAAGCCCTGGCGCTATGATTTTTATGTTGCGGACAAATTCACGTTGTGACTTGTTGATAGAAAGCGATTAACCGTCTGAAATGTATGAATACTTGGTCTGAACCTGTTCATTGTAGCAAATGGGACCATCGCTTAGGAAGACAAATCAGTCGGTTTTGATCACTAGTTTGGCAAATAGGAAAGTTGCTACTGGACAAGGAAGCAACTTTCGTCAATATGACCATCAACAAAAATTGTTTGTTGGAATGAAGATATTGATGTTCACGCCTAAAAATATCATCACGAGACCAAAAGATACCCATAGTTTTTTAATTATATAGAAAATCAAACAAATCCAAACATAATACAGGTGGTGAACAGGGTGAACAGATATCGATTTCGGTCCAGGTAGCTCATTTGTCCAATCGGTTAGCATTTTTTGTTAGCCACCGTCAGAAATGTTCATAAAAAATGCGTAGATTAGTTGCTCTCTTTTATCACTTCAAAGATACAGTTTACGATCATTAACACCGTCTCCTTTGTCTGACCCGCGATCCAAGCCGTCAGTTCACTTATGAGTAATCCCTTATGAAACACAATTTCGTGTTAGTTTTTGTTTAAACCGGTTGATTGCTCACGAATAGTATGTTGCGACGTCTCCGACTTCGCCACAGACCTAATCCATCGAGAGAGAGAGAGAGAGAGAGGTGAGCACTACATGTTGGTCGACTTCCTTGCTAGCAGAAGACATAATGCCCCGGTGCGACATTGTTCTCTGACATCCTTTTTTCTCCCTGGTTGGTGTTAGTTTCCTCATTGCCTCATCATTGTTATTCTTTACATGTATGTCAGTCGGGATTACCTTGTCCAGTGAAAGGCCCATATAACTACAAGCCCTTCTGTTTCATTTCTTTACTACGGTTCACCGTATAGAACCACGATTGAACACATTTATCGCAACCGCTATGCATTCCGCACAGATTCTTCTATTCAGAGCTTCCTCTCACGGTTGACTTAATCTACTTCTTCTAGCCTATTTGGAGAATAACACATCGTCGTTCTGACCACATGTTCACTAACTGGCAATTGATGTTGCGTACTTATGTACACAATAGAAGTGAGACAGTGTCAAGGACAGGCGCTGTTCGTATGTATGGTTTGGGTGGTTTGCTCACGTTACTTTGTCAGCTGGACTGACTGGAGCGTCACAAAAATAGCAAATTCCAACTACGTTAAAGTCCAAACTAATTCTGATACTTTACAGCTCTCCAAAACATTGAGCTTATGTTTCAACAGATATAGATAATTGAGTGTGTGGATTAGGTCAGTAGAAAATTAAAAACTGAGCTCAACATTTCAAAAGGAATCCTCTTCTTTACGTTTGAAAGTGGAAACCAGTTCAAATTAGGCAATATGACCTTCCGCCGTTCACTGTATAAATAAAACACCATTCATGCTTGCTTACAGCTTCCACATTCCTATGGGCTGTTCAATGAATTCATTCCGAAAGGATTTATTAGATAAGAGGAGCGCTTTGGTTAGAGTCCATTATTCATGTCTTCTCCCAGAATGAGATTTTAACTCTGGTTAATTGTACTACTCAGAACTGGATACTTCGAATAGTCCTAGAAATCATACTCGAATTGAATTCTCCACGCAAATAATAAGAAGCAGACCTTGTATCGGTTGCAGTAAGCAGTTCTTATTCATGAAACAAGAAGCCGAATTTGTGGATGTGCAACACTATTCAATAAATTACAGTCTGTCATTGGCTGATCGTATTGGCACATATTAAAACACAAACTGTAAGCTGATTGGTGCAGTACAGAACAAAGAGATGGGCGAATAACAGGAGGCGTAACATTGAGACTGGTTGTGCACTTCCGATGTGGTATTTTTAACGCGCCGTTTGGATTTGTCCCTTGTTAGATTTCTTATTGTGTCGGGGTTTGGATAGGCGGCGAATTGAGTAGATTTCCACCACATCGACGTTCTGATGAATCAGTCATACTGACCACAGAGACAGTGACTTCTTAACAAGAATGTCTGAGTTAGCGTGTTGTGACCACAAAAGACGCTTGGTCTGAGAATTCGTTTACTGCGTAAACTCCCGTACAGGTCGTCCAAAAATTGGACCACAAACGCGTACACTCATTTGCACGACAAACACATTCACATACATCATTGTCATTCGCCAACGGTTAGGTTTATTCATGAAGGTGAGAACATGAAAACCGTTGAAGTTAGTGAGCAACGTTTTGATCATTCGCAAGTATACTCAAGTCGTTGAAAGGTCATATCTTTCGGTAAGCGGAAGAAGTGCTATATTCTGAGGCTCGGTCAACGAAGTCACAAATAGTATATAAATGAAAAAATATTTCCAGTGAATTAGAATGAAGTAGTTGAAAAGTTGACGTACGCGGTTTGTGGTATGACAAATTTCCCTACATGTTTTCAAGTGTGTAAGTTAGAACAATCAATTGATCACCGTTTTTACAAAACGAGGTTCCTCAAGAATCTCAGTAGGTATATAGTATTTACATTGTTTTATACCTAACTTCTATCATTGTGCATAATTATTGCACCAGATCGCATGGCACATATTTGTTTGACTTGATAAATAACGGATATGACACAAATTTGAACAAATCCTCTTAACCACACTTGCTGGGCCTGTCTGTGGCCATTGGATTGTGTTTTAGCCTCATTGATCCGTAGCATTCACTACTTTCCGAACGTCTCGTCTACTTCCCAGTACCGTTCCACAGTTCAACAACTTTGTTCCCCGTGGATCCAGTTTTTGACTTTGTTTGCAAATTTACATTGAGACTTATTCTAGCTCATAATCACACTGAAGACTAATGGGTGCGACGTGACTGCTTTTTTGCTCAACTTATTCTCTATACAATTTATTACTTTTGAAGTATCTCATTCCAGTGATCTCACTGAAGCAACCATTAGTATCCGACTTCACAATTTGTGTACTTCTAATCTGCAACTGCGGTTTGGACTGTTCCAAGCTATATTCAGAACTTTTGAGGTCAAATCCTAGTCAGTGTTGTATTCGTTTTTGGTCTACCCCATTCCATTAAAAATTGCCGGGATGTCTGTAACACTGTTCATTAAAAGCTCTCTGGTGCATTCATACCCTTGCGGCCACAAAACACGATTTCTCTTGGAGGGTTGTTAATTGTTAAACATCAACTAAAAGATATGGGAAAATACTGAACAACGAACACAAACATTAGTTAGCTCACATCTATCCACATTCTTGATAACAACATTCGCTTTGGTGACACTTTACGCATAGTGCATTTACACTTTTCCAATAATCAGTTCTAGTTCCTGGTATTCCTGACATTGAAATCTACCCTTCAGTTCCTGCGTGTTCGGTTCGTGCTATGTTACGTATAAACGAAGATACATATCATACATTAATACGACTTTGAGTAAGACAATGGAAAGGCGCAAACCATGTGGTGTTCTCAGGAGTAACACTAATTCATTTTTCGACGAACGGTGTAGACCTCACATTCTCGGGATTGACACGATTCGCCCCTGTTTAAAAGAGATGCACGGTTCAATATTGTAAGTCATGTATCACATGGTGCATATCTAAGTGAGCGTATCAGAAATGAACGCTAATTAAAAGCCGCAAGTGGTGGTGTCATAAATATTCTAGGTACCTCTCATATATGAATAGAATATTTTGAGGAAGTCTTGAACAGATGCCACAGAAGTGTATGAGATAACACATTCTGAGAGATCCACTGGTTGAAGGAATTTGTACGTTGATGGACATATGAAGCCTCTGTTATTAGTTACGATAAGACATAACGATATTTTTGGGGAAAAGCGGCTCCTGGAGCCGACCATAGTAGAAGTTCATTGAACAATTTCTTGAGGATCGTAGCTATTCCTGTTCAGCTTGGCTGTAGCTTCCATTCTGTACGGGTCACAAACAGTCACATCGGCTACGAAGATTGCACCGTCTTTTGTTATAAAGATGTCAGGTTTAAGAAATGAGTTGACCGTGAGGATATGACGTTCTGAGATCAATGAGAGTTCCTCGTTTCTCAGTTTGCGTATTGTTAATGCAGCCACAATGTTGTGTGGTCTGCATCTATCAGAATGAACAAGAGGGCATGACTGAATAATGTGAGATAAACTTTCATGGCAGTTATTACATCGGCATTTTAATTCCTGCGGTGATTTTGGACGGTCACGTGAGCGCGGATTTTTATGGGCAACATATCAGCCCTAATTTGTATAGGTCTGATGTAGAGACAAGAAGAAATCCTTGTTGGGTTCCGTAACCACTTCTATGACGTGGCAGTCATTGGGGAATGTTACAAACAGATATCATCGTGTGTGTCGTACAAGACCACACGCCGTGCTAAATTTGCTCCTTATTTGAACGTAATAATCGTTCGGGTTGCTGACATCGGTGTGGGAGCAATATGGATGGCGTGGAACTCATTGTAGAACCGCATTTCTTGATAACAAGTGTTTTTTGATACGAGATCTTCTGTTCACAGGCGTACGAGATTGAAGGTGTGGTATCTCGAGGCCACTTAACTTGATATTCAGGTAAGAGAAGGTGTTGGATGAGTTTTTGGGCAGCCACAGCCATTTCCTAATATTAATCTCCACTGCTCGCTGTAAGGACTTAGGCGTCTTTTTATGGACTACGCTGAAACATAGTTGATGGGTTAACCTCAGTAGTCAACGCGTCCGCAAGGCTTCACTCCTCTATTGGGGGTTTTAACGGCGGTGCCCTCACCTCGCGTAACATTTTTGACTGATCAGTAAATGCAGCTGTTGGTATGATTCCCCTCCGGTTGAATGGTTCGCCTAGAACCTTGAATGTTGTTGTAGGGAAAGCGGATACTATAGTGGCTCCACTTACTTCCGAAGGTCGGTCGTCAAGGCCAGAGGTATATCTTTTTCTATCTGCTTTCATGTGCATGCGTTGGGTCTTCGAATGGTTCACGGCCAAACTGATTTCAAGCAAACTATTGTACTGATGTTTCAACCTGATTGCCAATATTTTTTGAGGAAGCCGACAGTATATAATCCATATGTGCTAGATACTCCCGTTGGCCGGCGGGTCTGTTTAGAGTGAAGTCAAAGTCAAAATAGAGTGAGAGAATTTTTACCCGGGGCCATTCTAAACAATCGGAGTGGGTTCGGAAGGTCTTCTTCATGAACATCTCAGTGTGGAGAAGAACTCACTGCTTTCAAAATAAGATTTATAAAACTTATAAGCTGAACGTAAATAATCACTTAAAATGAGCAGTGGCAGCTTTCGTTAGAGAGTTATAGGATATGTGGTCAAAACCCCTACATAGATTAGTGTTTGCAAGTGAACAATCGTTGTGCGTTCATTGAGAATGAGAAAACAAGCTACAGTCGATGTAGGAAACCAAAATTCTATCGACCAGAGGGGAAGAAAAGGGTCTAACGACTAGAGGAGATCTTATGACAGCACATTGTGACCACCGAACTAATGGGAATCAATCGGAAGACATACAGCGTAAGCGGAGTGGAGATCTTAGGTACAAATTTTATGCGAGCAGTATTCACCTTCGGAGGAAGTTTTTCAATAATCAGTAGTAAATTAAAAAACGCTGCCAGTGACCTGGCTCCGCGTTGTGTGTGTGTACATCTATTACATTCACCTCGTGTCTGATTGGCTACTCACACACTCGCGTGATACATCGCGACTATGATTGGTTGAACTCTAACTCGTTCATTGGTTTAATGTCACGTGTTACGTTTGTGGGTCAGATTGCATACATGCTGTTTACGCTCGTCACGATTGCCTTGCGTTCTGATTTACGATACAACACTCCGAAATGAACTCCTTCGGTGGTTGCGAGGCGATCGTGTCTGGTCGCAGATTCAAACGCTCTTATGAACATAAAATAGTCAGGTTTGTTGTCTAACAGATCTAAACCACTACGAATCGGTCGGCCGTTGATATTCGGAATCTTCATCGTTGGAGTATCTAAGACGGTAACTAAGAGCATCATACTCGAGCTACGATAGCCATCACTTCTTCAACACTCGATGGTGAGAGGTACAGTGGAGATGGATACCCAGGACGTAGGACTCCTAGGTTTGCTTCTTGTATGATATGTGTGCCCGGGCTCCAGTCGGCGGACCCTACTTTTGCGGGTAGTCCACTAAATGCTGCTGATGGTTGCATGAATTAGTCTCCAGTTGAGGCGTATCGATCTGATGACCTAGCACATCAGAGGACAGTGAGGTATGTGGGCCTGGAGTCCTGTCGAACATTACTCGTCCTGAATAATTTTCGAACATCGATGATAACTTCTGGGTGGGTAACTGAGCTTCTTGTGAGAAGTTGTCGAGTGGAGGAGGTTGTTTGTCCATTTCCACGTAGAAATTTGAATTTCTGGGTTGATTACCAGAAGCACTAACCTACCGGTCGTGGCTCCTGACGCGTTATATTCCCCCCGGCCGGTTTTTGACGTTCATGTTGTTGGGAGGTAAATTCAACGTGGCACTGAGAGTCTTGGAATCCGAAGACTTTGTGCTTTGATGACAGGTGGATTACCACGTTTCGGGTTTGCGCTGCTAAAGGATTACGTAGGCCTGAACGCCTGCTAAACTCTCCACAACATTGAGAACAGATCTGATACGCTAACTGGTTTGAGCTAGAATTTCTATTTACATTGGTTAGTGTGTTGTTAATAGTTGTCAAAGTGGTTGTCATCCGGAGATTCCAGGGTGGCATTCATAGGAAGATGGGAATGATCCTGCGCTACGGCCGTTCATAACCTCCAATCCGTGGCTGTCTATCAGCTGTTATGTTATGTTGAAGCTATTTGGTTACTGAGGGAGAAGGGTCCTTATAATATAGTATTGACCAAGAAGTGGTCGAAGACTGAGGTGCAGGAGAGCTATGGGCATGTTGTTTGCTATGTAGTCTGGTAGGCGTCGCTGGTGGTAAGACGTACCCAAATCAAACAGGAAATATGTTGAGAATAATGACTAATTGGAAAGTCAGTGTACAAGGAATGACGGCTGAATTCAAGGGTTCAGCTGATAATGAATGGATCACTTATGAGGTTATATATTAATATGTCGCATAAGATGGTATGGATGTGTCAATCAGCAAGACTTCAAGTAAGATATGTTCCCAATTGATATTTATAATAGTGTACTGACCATCGATCGTGTGGCTTGTCTAAGGACCCCGGTTTTATCCTTTCGAGTGTTGTTTAACACACTCGAAAATTCTACACGTTCTTCGTTTGGCGCGCTTTTGAGTGTCGCCGAGTGGATTGGAGTCCATCTCGTCTTCATTTCCTTTATCCTCATGGTTGATGCCGTTGGTCCCAGGCTAGGCTAGCACTAACTACTCGTCATAGTTCCAAAAGTTGCTGAGAATATACGGTTTGTTTCCAAGCCCAACCGCCTTCTATTAGTTCGATACCTATTGGGGCTAAATTTCGATTTTTCTTCAAGAAAGGCGTTCTAAATTGTTAGTGGACGAGGGTCAACCGCACAACCACTTGTCCGCTACAAAAATAACCAAGGGCGTTGTGAACACTACTGTACAAAATAACTTAGAAATATATCCCAGTATATCAATTGTAGATAGATGATTTCCACGTAACCAACACACGCAATATGTCTGGTTTACACGCAGTCCGATGGAGCATCGGAAGTACATTTGAACTGCAGACAAATCGTGAAAGAGGTGTGGTGTGATAAAAGTCACTCGCAGACTTGGAAACAAATCAGGAGAACCATGAGAAGAAACTCAAACGTGTATAACATTCAAAATAATCTATAAACTAAGTTTCAGATGGTGTAATATTAGCCATGCAGTGTGATCGGAATTTTGTCAGAAGCATAGCCACGCCATAGTGTGGGACTTTGCGAGGATTCGTAATTCTCTGGTATATTCTTCAGAAGCTCCTCCAGTTGACTTATAGTATGATGCCCAGTGACGAGATAGAATGAATTTCACTCGTTTTAATCAAATTTTCGTACCTTCTGATGATAAATGGATATGTAACTAAGAGTAATCATCAATACAAAGTTCCATACGATTAAAGTCTTGGCTTAAGTAACTAAAGAAACGGACACAAAAATAAACAGACGGCATTATGGGAATTATAAATACCTTACCAGACGCCATTGTAAAGTCCGACGACCGACACCTAGAGTCATCAGTAGCAAAGCACATAATCCAAACAGGACACAAAGTTATAGTGTGTGACGCATTTTCTTTGATCTTTTGGAGCAACCAGAAACGCATCATCCAGTTTACTGAAGTCTTACCTATCAGGCGTCACAATCTCCCCTGTGTGCTCACAAACAGGTTATGTTGACCTTGTAGTGATCGTTCTCATAATCTTCCCTGTTCATCTGCTTAATCTCTTAAGACATGACTTTCATCCTATGGAAACTCGTCTTAATGTGCAAAATTAGTCAGGTCCTCATACGTGACCAGAATGTACGAAATGTCACTCCAAGGAGCATCATATGAATGGCATCTTTCCAGTGTTTTTTTCAGGTTCATCAAGGGAATGAGTTGTTTTAGGTTATACAATCCCCCGAAAGATGCCATAGTAAACAGAATTGGACTGTTGGTGGAGAACATATTAGGTCAACGTTTTACCAATATCGAACTACGGGATCACAAACCGTAGTGGCTATTTCGCTCTGTGAGTCAGTTGATTGGACCTTGCGAGCTGGATGATTCCATTTTTTGGCAGCTCTGACTGAGACACTTGCCCCCATCTACACATGAAGTATTGGTCCCTTTCAGCTTCACTGCACTTTACAAGAAACTACCCAACACTGCTGATAAGCTGTTGGGAGCCAATCCACCTTCCTAACCGCCACATGTCACTCTTCCTTCTCCACCTCAGCAAACAAATGCCACATTCACCAGGCAATTAACTGCGCTCCCAGTGTCCATGCAACGAAATGATACATCATAGTTCTCGTAAGAGTCAACCTCACCAACTATGCATAAATTCCATGGTCACCATTCTCATACGCCGATCAGGGTGACATAATTATGCTTCTGTCATCGAAACTTTGGTCGTCGCCCAAATATCAGTGGCTAACCGTACTCTACAAAATTCAACTCTTCAGTCGACAACCGGGAAAAGTGTCACTGGCTTAATTTCAAAATGTAACTTATTCTTCATATAAGATAAGCCTACTGATGCTACTGAGGCTAAAGTTGGTCACATGCTGAGTATTACTTGGCCATCATACAGGTGATGGTCAGCCCTACTAAATACGATTCACAAAACCTCCGAGGATTTGGAGCTAGTATCGTGCATTCGAAAGTGTCACTATCCCATATTCTCATCGTACTCCTAACAACTAGCTGTGTCATATTCTGAACACCAACACTTCTCTAAAACTCAACTCAGAGCTAACGCATCATCCTATTAATGGAGCGCCTAACAGTGGTAAAAAAACAGCGTTAATGGTTTTGGTATTTTCTAGTTTCTCCGAATACTATTTGGTTTACGCAACGTTGCCAAAAATTCTCAATTTCTTAAATACCATGTTGTCGTAGCTTTGGTTTTGTTTACGTTTGCATCCAAGCTTTGTTACTTACCAGTCGAGATCATTACAAACAGGTCCAGTATCCCTGTTTATCATTCAAACATCTTCCCCAATTTGGCATTATTCTTAATCCCTCTAAATGTGTCCTAGGTATTGATTCACAGGGATTCCTAGCACGTCGATTTTGAGGGTATCACACCATTTCACTTTAGTCGGAAGCGTTGCGAGATTTCCTTGTTCCTGGTCTCATTAAAAAGCTTTACTGGTATGAGTAAATACTACCGTTGTCTTGTACCACATGGTTAACACATTTATTAGACACAAACCGGTCTCTTGTGCAGATTAAAGTAAGCCGTTATCTGAAATTCTTGAATGCTACGAGCGTTTAACGATGGCAGGTTGGCACTTGATGTATTCATTGACCTGTAACATTTTAATGCTCACTCGTACACCTGACTGGTCCTTTCAACCGACGCTTTAAAAAACACGGTGAGAAAACTCCTCCACCAGCTTATCGATGAGGAATTACAACCACTAGAGATTTCCCCTCAAAAGCTCTCCTTTAGCCGAACTAAACATGGCACATTCGGCAAAGAACTACTGGCGATTTATCTGTCGATTCGACAATTCAGTCATTTGTTAGAAGGCGGCATTGTTGCCGTTCTGACTGATCATAAACCGCTCATCTATTTTTTTCACCTTCTTACGGGATAGACTTTCTATCCACAAAATTCGTCATCTTGACTTCCTCACGTAACTTACGACAGACATTCACTATATTCCGTGATTTGCTAGAATCATTACAGACGTTTCCTCGAGGTCACACATTAATTCGGTTTCAGTTTTATCTGACATAAGCTTGGAAGAAGTCAGTAGATGAACTGTTCAAAGATGAAGAGCTATCTGATCCTGACACCTTCTCATCTCTCCAATTGTCCAACGGCCCCCTTCCCCATTTTCATTCGAGTATAATTTGTGACCCTTTTACGCTAGCTGGCTTTTGACCCTTATTCCACTTCTTACCCTCGCTCTCACATCAGGGCACATGCATCAGTTCCATACTAACTTCTCCGTGTGACAACTGGCTTAGTATGAACTAGGGTATACGTAGCTGGGCTAAATCCTATCTTTATTGCCAGTATAGCAAGATCCATCGTCGTGCTGTCTCTTCATCTGACCATTTTCTTATGCAAATCCCCGGTTCCCACACATTCACTTGGATATTCTGGGTCCACCGTCGCCTTCTGATGGAAAGACTTTCCTGCCAACATGTGTGGGTCGTTCCACTCGTTGGCCAGTGGCTATTTCCGTATCGGATACTGTTGGTGACTGTTATCAGAACGTTTCTCCATAACTCGATCTCCACGCTTGGTGCATCTTCTGCGGTAGTTGCAGTTAGAGACAGATTTCCAAGGCACATCATTCATGTTGGTCTATTGTTTTCCTGAAGAAATGAAAAACTGAAGCGAAAGAACGAAGGTGATTATAAAGCCAAAATCTAGGCAGTCGTTGACTTTATGTCGAAATTCATCAAAATTGAACTGGACATAATGAGATCTGCCTATGTGGCAGGAGATGCTCACAAAGGTGCACCCGGGACCAAACCTCGCATTCCAACCTATTTCACATGACGTCCTACTGACTAGGCTTGACCAAAAACAGGCCTCCTAACCGAGTCGCGTTAGCGAACGACCCCAACACTGATGTAACCACAACCACGCTGACTGCACTAGGTGCAGGTGTATTTCAGGTCAAATCGTCCGGCCCCGTCGTCTCAGTGTTTTGGCCACCACGGTCCACAACTGATAGCACCAGGCTGTCGAAAATTGATTATTGGAGGACAACGCAGGTTTGTAAACCTGTACGGATCAGTGAGTACAAACAGACAAAGTAAACTTAGTGTATATCCCAAGCGTAGTGTGCTATCACGATAATTTCTTCGCGAAACACTAAACGATGAAGGGCTATATTCACGAAGAAACGTTTGCAAATTAGTGGGAATGATTAAGAACTAGCCTTCCCGTAGAATCTCGGACACGTCATGCTGTATTTTTTTAAATATTTATCCAACTATTTGTGCACTCTGACATGAATTTTATAGCGGTGTTGTAAAAACACTGAGTGTCATATGACACTTCCAAGTTTTATGGCTTCGTTACTGAACCAAATCCACTTCATATCAGAATGTCTTTTTCTACAGTTTTAACCAACATTTGATGTCGTGGTGACGAGGTGAGCAGCTCGTTCAAAAATGTTCATTTAACTACTGATACGTAGTTAGGCAAATTTGATAATCTGGAAGAAAAACAATTGTGAAAAACTCGGACTTCGGCTGGATTCGAACCAGCTACGAAAACAACGTGCCCATACGCGGCACATACTCTACATTGAAACATCCTTTTCCCGTCAAGAATTTGAATAAAGAAGACAGTAGGCTGATATTGCACGATTTATGTCCAGACAAATTTCGCTGCATCTTTACGAGTGCATACTACAGACCATTTATATGTCAGTGGGAAAACGAACAAGATACCAGAGAAAGTCAATTGTCAGATTGCACAATCATTGTCACTACCACGGTAGTGACAACCCTACAAACAGTTGTTACTGGACACACAACACGGATGTGAACTTTCAGATTGCAACAGCTTCAGCATAGAGCAGTATTCGCCTGTGTGACGTTGAGTAGATAACGCGGAATGTCGTTGTGGGATCGCATTGGTGTTGTGTCATTAGAATATGACATGCAATGGATGATGCAGGCTCTCTGTTTCTATGCCCCACTGTGACGTCATGTGCTTGCGTGACCTGTTTCTTGGCCCACTTCGGGATGTGCTCCATGACCCTGGTTCTCAACTGGCGCTCAGTCCTGCCTATGTAGGATGCTCCGCATCTAGATCGATATTCATAGATAACGTTGGATTTGGCTGACCCGGGCACCGGTTGTTTCACACAGAGCGTTGGAATCCGGAGTGTTCTGAACAGAATCACTGCGACCACTGCATTGTATGTTCTCGCAATAGAACTAACCAAACGACGGTGAATAAGTTGGCACACATCATCACTCTTAAAGGGAAGACGAAGAAATACCGGCTTTTTGGACACTACGTCGGGTCGAATTCCTATATCAGTGGGTTGTTTAAATCTTGTAATAAACAGTTTAGGGTAACCGTTTAGTTGTAGCGTGGTCTCTAACATGGCCATCTCTTCTTGCACAGTATCTTCAGTACAAATACGTCTGGCCCGACCAAACAAAGTACGCACCGAACTTTGTTTATAGGATTGGGGAACAAAGCTTTCAAAATACAGGTACTGACCTGTCCAAGTGATTGTGCGATGGACGCTTCGTTGAATTGAACCATCTGCATTTCCTCTGATGCATATATCCAGAAATGGTAGACTGTTTCGATTCTCGCCTTCCATACTGAAATGCATGTTTGGGTGCAAAGAATTCATCTGATCAATTAGGCTCTGTGCCTGAAGTTGACTGTCTGCGATGAGGAAAGTGTCATCGACGTATCGTCTGTATAAGTGCACCGAAGATAACTGTCCTGTCATTTGTTGTTCAAGTTTTGCTGTCAAAATGTCTCCCAGAATGAGGTCCAGTGGGCTATCCATAGCTACCCCATCAATTTGCCTGTAGGCAGAGTCTTGGAAAACGAAGCTGACATTTTTGGTACGGAGCAGCATTAGTTGTTCTAATTCGCTTTCGGGTACTCCAACTTCCAGACGGTGCACCCTCATATAAGAAAGCAGCAATTCAATACATTCGTCTAGCGGAACGTTCGTGAACAGCGACTGCACATCAAATAAGCATAAATACTTATCCCGAATATTCATTGTGTCAAGTAAGCCAGCAAGATAGAAACTATCTTTCAGACAGAACTGAGTAATTTGCTCTCGGATGGGTTTCAGAAGTTTTGCGAGCCATTTAGCTACTTTGTGTTGTGGCGAGTTCGACATAGACAAAATTGGCGTGAGGGGAAATCCAGGTTTGTGAATTTTAGGGAGTGCATATAGCTGTGGAACCTGGGTTTAGAGATTTAAAGGTTATTTCATTGATGAAGTTACCTTTAAGTAATACTTGTATTTTTCTGTTGATACTCTACTCCATGTCTACCGGGTTGTCTGGTATTTCCTCCTTTTTGAATCTGAGGGAGTCATTCAGAATTGTTTGCATCCACCAAAACTGTTCCCGATCCTTTGTCTGGTTGTAGAATGATTAATTCGTGGGCACATCTGAGCTACCTGAGAGCAGTGATGTGCTGATTTGTGAAAAGACACATTTGTCGATTGGACATAGTTCGAAATTGGTGTTCCAATCAAGACCGACCGTGGGAAGCTGGCTGCTCTGCGGACGCTGGTGAAGGGCAGGGCGAAGGCGGTGCTG
>LUCH01002516.1:25003-87732 GCA_013368495.1 Paragonimus heterotremus
AACGTACTACCATCCTATGTATGTGAGTGTATGTCTGACGTGCAGATGAGTGTACGTGTTTATGGTTTGCTTTTTGACATGAGCTATGCAGGAGTATGCTGAATAAAGGAATTCTCTGGCCAAACGTCTTTTGCGGTCACAACAGGGCGACAAGTACAAAGTATTTATAGGGCGCGTAATGACCACACATTCCCAAGACATCAAGAGAACAGTTGCCGGAATAGAGTTAGGATCACTAATGAGCATAGCGGCATAAAAAGTCTCAACCGATTTGAACAGTTCCGCTGAGTAAGCCTGAGTCAATCGTTTTCTTCTTTTATCACGACGGAGGAGCCTTGGGACGTTAAGAGGGTGGGCGCCCTAACAATGCGTCATGACTGCTTGTGGGCCCAACAATTAGACAAACGCGACCAACGCATCCGGAGCTTCCTGAGCACTGCACGAGCAAAAGTTTTCCAGAAAAACGGTTGGAAGTATGTACACTCGATATTGGCAACAGTCAATACAATTTTTGACCTTGCGATGAGTGACGATGCTCTAATCAAGTAAGAGTTGGAACACTGCTAATTTTATCTATCATTGACTGAAACGCATGTGCAGGTCACTCAGAAGACTAGGTTTATCACCGACCGTTGTCAGGCCCAATCATTCAGTGGAGAATAATGGGTTCATACCATGTATCTTTCTCAATCTGAACTTACGCCGGCTTTCAGTGCTACGGATCGCACAACTAGTTCACAGATTCAGTAGTTCGGATAGCAACCACATGATAGACCATCATAGCATGATAGATCATTATGGCATGATAGACCATCATGCCATCCGTTAAAGCGCAGTAGCTGAAACGCAATTTCTTCGTATCGCCGAGCGCCGAGTTACCAATGTGCTGATCACATTGTTCTTTTTCTACGCAGCTGCCACGTTCCAATACGGCTTGAACCATGAACAGAGAGTAACATGTGTAGGGGAGTAACCCTATAAGAACAAACAGCTGACTCAAAATGCAGACACCGAATAGCTCACTATTGATAATTCCGACTCAGTCGGAGTAGGAGCACCAAGGGGACGAGACACACGCACGAGAATTGTATTTTTCAATCACATCCTGTTGGGGCGCCCACTCTGTTAGCGTCCCAAGGTGCCTCTGTCGTGAGAAAGAAAAACGATTGACTTTGTCCTAGTTAGCGGACCAGCTCAGAGCGGCCGAGTGGTGACCTTGGCTAGTTTTTACCCATCTGACTTTTTGTTCCGCTATGCCTATTAGTGACCTTAACTACTTTTTCTCCCGTCAACTGTCCTTCTCAGTTTGGCCACCACGCATCATATAAGTACTTTGTGTTTGTCGTCTTGATCGCACACGTTTTTGGGGCGGAACAAAGTTCTATATTTTGATCGCGTCTTTTTGGCTTGCATTGGGAGTGAATACGGGACAATCGCGATACTATTCGGGACCGAGATTTTGGGCGCCAATATTACGGGGACGAGGATCCGAATTTTGCCAAACGAATTCCAAAGCTAGGACAAACCAGCGTACGGTTTAGAAGGGTTTACAACAATTTGGCGACGAAAGACTACAACACATCCATTCAAACAAGTGGTGTTCATTCTATACAACGCCAACTGATGCAGGTTGTATATAAAAATAAAGCAGAATATGAAAATATGCACAACACCTTATACGTGTATTAATGAAGAGGGCCAACATTATTATGTAAGGTGTATGTCCGAGTAATATTTTGTTCGTGCTCTTCAGTTACACACACGAAAGGATAACTGAAGGATTGAAGGATCTGGCTGCAGGATAATAAGCTCGTTCGGACCAAGTTGTACGTGGCAGCTGTCCGGCAAACTGAACTGAGAAGAGTGTGAGTGAACATAGTTCAACGTAAACAGAGTCGGGCAGACAGGCAAACCCATACACAGAGAGATCGAAGTAGTCACTCCAGGTCCTACAAATCTGACATGCCTTCGATGAAATGAAAGTCTCGATTCTAAACCGTCATCAAATATATCTACACTTACTGTCTGTACAGTCCTACAGAAGTCAGTTTGTGAACAAACACGATAATTGTAAGGAGTCCGTTACGCCATTTAATCCCCTCGTTCATGTTATTCTAGTTTGTAATCATCTAACCAAAACCCGTATATTGCGAATGTTTTGCGTCGACCCAAAGTAAACGGATATATCGTTCATATAGATTAAACATCACCCACAATTTATCAGAGCTTTCACACTCCCATAGACTTTCCAGTCGACCCTTTTCGAATAGCAGAAGCACTAGACTCGAGTTTCGCTCTCATTAAAGCTGGTCAGTAGTGCATATCCTTGCCGATGCCGGGACTAGAACTCCGGCTATCAATTGTGTGTGATGTTCAACTTGAAATTGACCAACTCCTTGACTACTCATCAATGTTCGATTATATTGCAGTTGAATTTTATGGGGTGACTGAACACTGGACAATATGAGCCAACCGTGTTTACCACTGCGCCATTGACCTCACATTAGGCACGACCGAATTACCATATATGAACGCTCAACCATTCTTGCTTGTGAGTAATGATCATCATCGTTCTTCAGGAGGGAGCAGTTTTCCAGAGAACAAAGTACTTTAATCTGGATAACATTTTTGAGCGAGCTGTTCACACTGGAATCTCAACAACAAAACACGTTGTTTTCATCACTGTACCGATAAAATGGTCAACTAAGACATGTTTACAGCAAGTGGAACGACATGGCTCAGTGACGAAGTCAAGAAACTGAGTTTGTGCCAAGCAAAGCCTATTGTTTTCACAGCATGGCTATAGTAAGTCACATCAGAGTCCACGGATGACGCGATATACCTTACAACACAGCATGACGTACCCTAGATTTTATGGAACAATTGTTGAGTTCTGATCAATCTTTTAATAATGTGTAAATATGTTTCATTCATGAACGCAGCTTTGATCTGATGCTAACTTAGCTTACACTGATAACGTCCTATTTTACAGTATTGGCTGGGAGGGATTTGAGGCGGAAATGGTATTACAGTTTTTTGCATGACAGCAGCCTTATCATTCTCAATACTACATTATTTTTCTCAGTATTGGTAGGCCATCAGGTTTTCCAAAAACGTCAAAACACTTTTTATACTTCAAATGCACCGTCAGAGACGGAGCTTTCTCAACTAAATAGCTTTTATTACTGTTAAACCTATCTTTTAGTGATGTTCAAATGAAAACAGTGTATTGGTCACGGTAAGTGGAGGCAGACTTAAAAAATTGGGACGCTACATAACAATGAATAGGCGGTCAGCAAAGAGCTCGGACAACAGAAGCCAACGCACGGTGATTCCCAGAAATGGATCTCTAATTAGAACATGTCTAACGTCTCTGGTATGGGTTTTGGTAGCATCTTTCCATACAGACATCCATATCGAGTAAACTCTTTTTTTTGTTCTCAAAAACATATCTTTCCACGTGCATTGTTTGATGTATGATTCATGAAGATTCGATATGGACTCAAACCATAGGTTTGGTGTCCAAGGTCACGAGGTGCCACTGATTCAGTTGTAGGTTTGGAATACACGGCATACGTAGTGATGAGTGAAGACGGTGTATAATTGGTCGTCCTTGGCGGATACACAAGCCAGCGAATTCACGGAGTTTAGAAGAGGTCCATTTGCGAAAAATCCAGATTTTTCGCAAATGGACCTCTTCTAAATTATCAAATCTGCCAAACTACTTATCAGTAATTTAATTCATGGAGTGTTGGAAAATTTACAACCCCCACTACGACAATGGGATAGTGTTGTATGCGCCTCAAGGCCGCCTGTATGCTCCGAACTCGTGCTGAGACTGAGGCTGCGTTCTGATTGGTCGCACCTTCAACGGCCAGCTGTTTAATCAACCACGCACATGAGAATGACGCTACCGCTTGCAAATGGGACAACATAATTTGTGGTTCTCCTAAGTCGTGTTCTCTCTATCGTTGTTATAGCCTGTCAGGCTTAATGTTAATTGCACCCAAATAGGAATACAACGGATATCTGGATATCCTGATACTGATGGAATGGAACATAAAAGTGGGAATATGTAGAGCAGGGATAGCATTATAATAGATGATACCTTAAGGGCGCTTAGTTGGAACGAATCCTAACATTAAATTGAACTAATAATCCAGAAATACATCGTCTGCACTTAACCAGAACATAACGCCAACTTGCCGCTCAACATAAACTGCACCGACAGACAATGAAATAATAACCCGATCTAACTATGATCATGACGGTTTTCGATGGAAACTGGACGTCAGGTGTGCCTCACATGAAAGATTTTTCTTCAGTTCCGTCACGAAGTGATGTGTTGTAGTCTAAACTAGTTTTATACAACCCTGGACAATGTCTGTTGAAAAACACACGTTCGAAGATGAAACTGTTTCTCGACATGGTTGCCTGCAGGGAAAGGGGGAAGCAGTGTCGGGGCCGACTGAAAAACCTGTTTCAACGTGGGGATGTGGGACGGTGTAGACACAATGTAAAATCTGGAGCGGCTTTCATTCGATGAAACTCCACAGGAGTTTTCCAGACCGGAAGAAACGTGCAAACCCATGAGCAGAGCTGTAGTGCTTCACAGACGTGCTGAATACCACTGTCTCTTGAGCAAGGTAGATACTATTGCCAACATCCTAAAGTAGTGTACATAACAAAGTAGTTCGACTGTCATTAATTAAGAAGCAATACATTTATTCAGTGCTCCGAATTCGTCAAACAACTGAGGTTTCATCCCAGTCAGCACCATGTACAATCCTCATATATTTACACAAGTTTGCCACTAGCACAATCATGTGATAAATTTTTAAATTTTCTCAAGGTCACCATCAGGTCAATACTGTGGTGAAGTCTTCAATTGACAACAAAGTTAATTCTCTACTGCAAGCGTTTCATTCAAAAACACATGGACAACGAAATGGACGCTACCCAATATATTTATGTACGCGAGCGGCCACTATGCATATCGTACCAGCTACTATGTCCGCTCTTCCTTGTCTCGGTGTACATGCCGTTAGTAATGTTTATGGTTACAAGTATGAGCTATCCTGTATCGTCCATCACAATATTCCTTCACGTTGTGCGGATTCGAAGGACGAGTCGTTGATCTACTGAATGACATATTGTCGAGTTTACATGTACTCTGTAGTGTACACTATCCAATGAGTCAGCAGTGCATGTGAAATATGAAATACAATTAAGTACTTACGCTGGTCTCTCATTTGCGAATCAATAAATTCCGGTCGATATCGGTTGGGTAATTAGTGTTTGGTGTCTGATCCGGTTGAATGAGATTATGATGCTTTTTGTAATTTTGTCATGCATCATACATCGCGGATAATAGACCCAAAATGTTTTTACTTCACAAACAATCCACATAGATAACTGACTTTCATCGGCTACCAAACAAAACACTTGGTAAAAAAAGGTATTTGCTAGAAAGTTGTTCATACGCTGGGATGACACTATTTGTATTCCTGTGAAAATACCTGTATAAGAATGCGCAGTAGATACACAAAGGTTTGAAGAAACCCCCAAAAATACTTAATTTTGTAATATGCTGTTGGACTAGCTTACTCTACTGCAACTTGAGCAGTTATATGTGAAAATGCGGTAGTATGAACGACTTTTCGTTACAATGATTCAAACAAGTTATTACGCTTAACCGACTGTATGCACGTAAGTAGCCGGCTGTCAGTCATGCGTTTTTGGAGCACAGTACCAGTATATTTGACCATTGTGCGTAAGACATGCAGTCACGGACCGGAATTCCAGTCAACACAGCATCAGTTTCCACTCACACTCACACTTCTGCCTGATATGTGTATGTGGATGACGTCTTCTGTCGTGGATTTGGCTTGACATTCTTCGTCCGTTGGTCCGATTTCGCTGACCAATGTCTCGTTTGGTCACCTGTGTTATACGCAATCCACTTGTATTAGGCTTTTGGACACACCTTACCGCCGAGTTGAGATATTCCACCGAACGCTGGAACAATCTTGACTCCGATTTGGTCACCGGTTAAAATACTACTTAGGTTAACATACTTTAAAACCCTAAGTAAGTCAATTCGTGGCCTACGTAAATTGATATGCTTGGCGTACACTCCGGTGTATCATCCTAGCAGATCCTGGAAAACTTGGGCTAAATAATTTGTTTTTCCATATGCATTGTGTAATATTAGTGTTAGTACGGCGGAGATACACCATACATTTTTGCTGCGTATTCAGTTTCAGCTTGACAGTCACGAAAAAGTGGTTTAACCAACATCATGGGTATTGTATGCCGTAGTTACAAAAAACAGTTACTAATGAAGCGCGTGTTGTGTAACGGGTAAAGTATGCAATTGTATCGCGAACGTAGAAGACAGGTGCGGTCAAGCGGTAGTGTGGTACTGTATCGCGGAGGCCAAATGCACGGTGGGCAATGCAAGCAATGGCCCGCCGACACGACCGTACAGTGAGACGGTAGACTGTTCAGTGTCGACACACTGGAGTGAACGGGTTAAAGCTCATTTGTCCATCAGGAAGGTCACATGACAAATCCGATCAGACAGACAAGTGCAAAGTCGCAGGTGCACTGGCGTGCCCTGAATGGTGAATCATGAAACCGGAGCCACAGCACAGACATCACATGTTGTCTGCATGCGCACACTTGACAAGGTACAGCAGTGGGTTACCGGTACACTTCGCCTGCGAGTTGAACAACGAAATCCTTGGGACTGACTTACAGCTGCTGTTTAATAACACTAACCGCCGTTGAGTATTTTTCACTTATATGCACTGTTCAACATGTGGTGAGCACTTACTATGGAAATTGTGAAGACAGGGAATCACCCGCATTGAGCATAGGTCACCTAAGCATGATGTCAGCAAAAGAGCTGGAAGACACGCAGGCTCCTAAGCGATTAGTGTATGGACAGCGAAGCTTGTGAATGCCAGCAAAGCAGATTTGGCGTTTCTGAACTTATTTGTTATAAGCTCCGAAATCCTCTGCGACAACCACATAAAGATCGTTACCATATTTTTCCCTGTTCCGAGATTATAACATTACACAACACTGGTGAATCAATCGTCTGGTTTCAGCAAGACCATAAATAAAGGGTAGTGTCGAAAACACCTCAGGAGACTTCCGATGAGAGGCATTACTCTGATAGATCCAGATTGGAATACGAGATTATCGGGACAAATTTTGTACTGTTCACGTGCTGTGTCATCAAGATACAGATTTGTCACAAAACTTCTAATTTGCGTACAGTTTCATAGTTGTGTGATCCTGTTACCGAGCTGCGTCGTTCTATTTCGATGAAGGCCCTACGTGACGTGAAGTCAGTATTAAAAAGCCTTCGCCAGCTGCCGTGACGGATCACAACCACCAGTCCCAATGTTTGTCTTCAGTCCGCTTAACACTAGGCCTACGTCATTGTTTGTCATGTCCCACTGCCATCAGTGGCCAATCTGCTGACGTGTTCTGCGACCAGTAGGTGCCTGTCCCATTGTTAAGTTTATATTCCCGGTTGCATTCAGTGTAACAGGCGCAATTTGATCACACAGATGCGACCCATTGTAATTCACGCGCAAACCCAAGAACAACAATGGGCAGTTGTGAATTCATTACAACTGGGTCATTCAAACGATTCTTATCAGCTTGTCGCTGTCGCGGTGGGTTTCAATTGTTGATGTGGACACGTCTTTGTAAATGAAACGTCCGAACAAGCCCCAGAGCAGTGAAAATGACGACCAGTAACATCAGTATCGTTTGGATCAGTGGTGCAATGGCACCAACCACTGCTTGAACAACCGTTCCAGAACATCTTAACCGAGAACTAAACAATCATTAATTAATAGAAAGAGAACGGCTTGGTAAACGAAGCAGTTTAGCATGACAAACGGAGTCTCAACGTTTCCGATGCTGGCGAATTTGTTAGGTCTAATTGTGACTAGGATAAAAAGCGCCTGCTCGGATAATGAACTGCAAGTCCTTCCAAAGATTTGAAGGAACATGGCAAAATAAACAGCCGGCTTTTGGTCATCTGCCGTCTTGACGAACAATGATTATGTTAGCAACCACCGATCGTTTAAATCTCATGGAAGCTAGCCAGGACAAAATACAGAAAACATAGTTGCTGTGCTCATGCTGCATCACGTTCGCGATTGCAAAATAGATGAACGAGAATGTCTAAATAACGTAACATGTTCAATCCAGACAATGAACTGAACAGATTAGTGAATGAACAGTTTCCTTTTTCATTCCGGTATTGATGATCCGAGAGATAAAAAGCAATTGGTAGGAGAACGTAATTACGAACAGTGACAAATCACGAGATGTTCCGTTGTTAATCAACACAAGTGTCCGGGTACGAGCACATATATACATACAATTTTTACACTCTGGAACAGTACGAATGCAACACACTTCACAAATAGTTGTAGTTCTCGCGCTGCAGTACACATTTCGATCAACCGTTTTCGAAAACAAGCATCTTTTGTCCCGGAGACATATTGGCTTTTGATCTTCACTCACGGTAGTGGTGATTCCTTGGCCAACAACGGGAGAATTACTGTATGATAGCATGTCCGCACTTTTGCATGCTGATCAAAATGAACTAGGGAAAAGGCGCAGCATACATTCTATGAAACTTGTGCTGATTCACTGATTGACCACGTCAGGACTACGCAGAAATTAAGCGTTGATTCCTTCCATATTTACTGTAGATCAGTACTTTCAGTTTAGTGAAGACATGTTGGGTTTTGTATATGCCCAAGTAAACAGTTTCTTCTGTGTATACGTCTAGCTGTGGTCCTCGATTAGCTGATCAACTGGTTAACCATTATTGACCAGCTGGATACAAAGACTTGGCATGCCTCCTGGTCTTATTCCTTTGGGTTTGCACTGGATACGCGATGTGTGAGTGGAATCACAAGTGAGGCATCGCAAGCCACTTGTGGAGATGGTTAAGTGCAGGTGTCCTTTGGCTTCGGTCACCGTGACAAGATAATCCGAAACGGATACCGCCAACCGGTTCTCGATTACACTAGCGTATTGCATGAGTAGTCTTACAACAAAAATCCTTTCTCCCGCTTTGAAGGCTGACGTGAATGAGATGAGCCACTTTGCAGTAAACCAAGGACACAATCAATTACCATTTGGGAGGAGTGTTGGCGGATACAAAATCCAACCACCAAACTGGATAGATTTAGTTTACTCAGGCTCGAGATCTATAGACAGTTGCTGTTTATCACAAGACTTGCGACATGGCGAACGTGTACACGTGTCAATAGAGAAAATGTGAATGTTGGATTTGTTGAAGTACGTCTGGTATGTTTGTCGTCTTTTGTCCGGCATGATACGGAGAGATGAATTCGTTGAGGCGTTTGGTTTGTTTGTAAAAAGCCGAACCTAAATGTGCCCTTATTCGTCTTTGCTGTGTGCTGTAAATGGTCGTGATGACTTTTGTATTATAACTGCATGCAAAATGTTTGTTTTCCTCTCTTTTTTGAATAACAATTATTGTTTATCTGTTAAAGCTTCCTTTTCGGTACTCTTTGACACGTTCTCACCTTCACATGCACCCGATTGTTTTAACGAACTCATTTCCCATTGACTGGTAGCTATTTGTGGACTCTTGTTTGGTGACTATTTTGAACGTCTTTCAGCTGGATAATTTGTGTTCGGTCAATCCAGATTTAAGGTGAAATACCACCCTTATTGTAATTTCATCAAACAATACCGCATAAATCCCAATCGTTTCGATAGTCTTTTATGACGTTTTTTCGACTTGGAAGACCGTCTGAATAAACGTTATTGAAATTGTCGAATACGCGTCACTGTATGAATTACCCTAAGTAACCAGAAGCGGTTTAACAGTGAATGAATTCTAATGCGCTACTTAATAGACATGCAGAACGCAATTAAATACATAGGGTGAAATCAGTTAAAGAGAAGTGTAGGGACATTTTCAGTGGTGCGATATCTGATTGACGTATAGGGAGGCTGAGTGTGGTTAGTTAACTTAGTTAGTCTTCCATGCTGGAACAATTGCGTATCAGGTTTGCTGGCCGGAGACGTAAGGAGAGATGGGATCTAATTGAACTGATTTGCTTAAATGCTGTCGTCTTTCGGCTGTCTTGGTTGTGCAGTCATTATAACTAATTAACCGGGACAGTGAAAAATGCAAACACCTATCGCCTTACTGTCACTTACAGGCGGAAACAACTTGAAGTTAAATGTTTGAGTTTGGACACAAACGTTCTAATTGATATATTCTATCCTTTCCTCTTTTTCTATATATTTACTAGCGTTTGATCTTCCGTCCATCTCAGCATAACAGTCAAGCGTCGGCACGAACCACTGATATATTGTTACTTATGATGTTGATGATTTTGACGAATTTTTGCTTTCGCAATTGCATACCACCAGTCGTTTCTGAGAAGAATTTAAATTACTATTTTTTGGGGCAGTTTTCAACCTTTTGTATTATTCCCGCACTTCAGGGTTGTCAGGTAAACGAGCTGCAGAAGTCGGAAGAGCTTTTAAGAGTAGACGCTTACTGCTAATAGGGTAAACGATAGGGGAAAAGTTGAAAACAGAAAAAGTGCCATACTTGGAGTTTAACAGCTGATAGGCTGCGGTAGGTTCATCATGGTGAGAACACTACCCTTCATCGGGAAAAGCTGGGATAGATTTTTCGTGTGATTACTTATCCGGTACTGACTTGATTCTGTTCATCCAGCTCAAGTGATTACATTTTGGCATACATGAGGCGCGACTTTAAAATACTGCAAAAATTTCACTTTGAACATCACCCACAACTGATCACAGCTGTCACATCCACATAGACTTTCCAGTCGGCCGCTTTCGAAAGGAAGCTCTAGACTCGAGGTTCGCTCTGATTAGAGCTCGTCAGTAGTGCATGTCATCGCCACTGCAGCTGGGACTTGAACCACAGACACGCTGTTCATGAGGCAACCGTGTTTACCACTGCGCCGTTGACCTCATATTAGGCACGATCGAATTACCATATGTGAACACTTAACCACTTTCGCTTGTGAGTAGTGATCAGGTTGCCCGGTCGTCTCGAAATAGAGACACAGTTACTGTCTGTTAACTCCAATCGACAACATCGCGATTAGGACTTCCTAGACAGGTCGAAATCTCCGATCTCATTAAACCTGCTAGGCGGTATTTTAGATTACTGATGAGTAGTTGGGGAGTTGGTTAATTTCACTTTGAACATCGCCCACAACTGATGTTCAAAGTGAAATTAACCAAATCCCCGACTACTTATCAGTACTCCAAAAACTGTCCAAACAATCCAACGTCTCATGCATCTCGAGTGGGCCATTTTAACTAACCTGTACCACCCTTCGTTTATTAAATCAATATCTACGCAACATATGTCATACTACCAAGCAGTATATACCCTTTAACAGACAAAAGTAAAAACGCTGTTCATAAAACTATGAAACACCGTGAAATGCTGTTAACAGGTGCATACCCCATTTTATGCACGAAGTTTGGTGTTACTCAGAAGTTAAAAGTAGTTTGGAGCGTGTTGACAAAAAATGACAAAAAAAAATATTAACAAGCATAGGTCATTCGGGTGGAAGTTGTAACGGGAGCAAAAATACACAGGTTACTTGAAATGCTGCCAACAAAAAAATTGACAATACCGGAAGGGAAATAAATGGAATACAACTACGGTTGTAACATTAACATCAACTGGCCTATCGCGTACTCCGACCGAAGTAGCAGTCTCGGTACGCACACACCACACAACTTTAGCGGTTTTCGCCGTGTTGCAATATCATTGGAATGAAAACCACATCCACATTTGTCATATACTTCATAGTGATTTATAAAACCGGCCGTCCGCTCTCATTTTTATTAGTGGAAAATTGACAGTTGATCATGATTAAGCGGAATTCGTTATTAAACTGTTGGTGTGTGGCGCTTTCTGGACAGTGAATATCAGTGGTACTGCCGGTTGTCAAACGGATCATAACACACTTTTTACAGTCTAAAATATCTCAGTATCACTTTCGTGTGTCTCGGTATCAACTTGAGATAACCCAACAGGTTTAGATGACCTTCAACGGAGAACAAGGTGGCACGGCAAATGTGCACATAAGTTGGCTGAAAAACACAGGGATTGATTAATTCCCACAGGATGACAGGACACGGTCCCGCCAGGTAGACAGAGTAGACGAAGTTAGCTCACCTGGTCCCGATCACCTGAGACGTCTTAAATGGACATCAAAACAGACAAAAGTGATGTTGAAACATCTTAACCTGGAAAAGGTAAAGCGTAAATAAAACGGTCTGAAAGACATGAGAGTCGCCCGGGAACTCTTGAAGGTGATCACCCTTGTTGAATATAGTGGCAAAATCACGTTTGTTTGTACAAGTTATGCTACTTTCCACCTCCAGTTTGAGCGATAAATGCAATGTATTTGGATGCACAAGACGTGTTCCACTTTTGACTTAAATTAATCGAAAAGCTAGCTCAATTGAAGTAATGGGATGTTGTATGAAGAATAGTTGCATGTGGAGTTATTGTTTCAATTGACGGATCGGTACATAAGTCGAGACATCCTGATCGAAAGCTCCTAGCATAAGAGAACAAAACCAATAAACTTCTAAAGAGTTTTTGAATTTCGGTTTCCTAAAACAAATCCGGCAGGAAGGAGCAGGGCATTTTGAGCCCATTTTGGGAACTGTCTCTTCATCTGAGAGTCTCAAAACTTGTTGATTGTGTTGATCGGGAGAAGAATTGAATTTGTAAGAGTACACGTGAATGCACTGGAGGGGGACGGTTTTTTCTACTGCAAACCCACCTTCATCACCCCCCAACTACTGAGTTAAGCCATAGACACTTACATGAATATAACTCGAACCCAATCGTGAACACGTGGTTGAACAGTTCAAACCAGGACCATGCAATTCACTGCCTCCATTAATCAACGTGTTCGTCAAACTCTAGCTTTATTCAAATCATCTGGGACCACCTTACTTCTAAGATAGAAGAACGAATGATCCTGGCTGATCGGAGAACAACGTGGAACAGTATCCATACCGATAAATCAAATATGAGAATCAAAATGATCAATGAGTCCTCTTTATTCAATTAGTCAAAACAATGAGAAGGCATCCGGTGCAGAATGTCGAGATTTCGTTTACTCTTTCCAGCGGCTTGCCTGATACAATCAGTTCAAACATTTGAATATGATGGGAATGACGCCCAGTTGAACGGATAACATATTATGAAGCAAAAATTCACTAGCAAATAACAGATACAGTCTTAGTCGATAAGCTGACTCAGACTATCAACGGAGTCGATCATGGTTGATCAATGTGGCCTTACTGATGGCTAGAAGTTTCGGGTTTGAGTTATATATTAATACGCCAAATGAATTGATCGGATTCGCTGTGACCAATCATTCAGTTGTGCTTCGCAATCCAGAATGATAGGTTGAGTTGTTTTCGTCAGCCTTGTTGTTAACTCACTTCACCGAATTGATCATCCCCTTGGGGATAAGTTTAGATAATTACATGTGGAGGCATCGATCTACTCTTCTAATACAAGTGTTGTGGCAACTGTAAATGAACCGACTGACACTATGAGAGACAGAATGGTCAAGTGGACAACGTTTAGATTTACTCAGACTTACTTTCCGGGTTAATTCCAAGAGTGTCAGGTAAGAACCCAATTCCCCGAAAATACCGTTTCATTTGACTTCGCAGTGACCTAACTCACTACTGATTGTAGTGACCTTCATAGTCGGCACGGTCATGTGCCACTTCACCCATCACGTGCGTTCTCAACCTTTGTGTCAAATTCTGGCGCCCCGCCCACACACACGTCCTTTAATTGGGACATCATTGTACTGTCTGCATCTTTGTCTGGCCCACTTCTATACCTGTTTTCTCATTGGTCACAAACCTTTTAAATGTGGTCTAGTTTGTGACCATGTTGTCTTCGGATTGAGTGACATAAAGTGGCTCTGTCCGGAGGCCTGTCTTTTCTCCGTGTTCATCCGTTAGCATTGGGTGGTTGAGTTGGCCGGGAAGATTCGTATTAATCTTGCATATTTCGTAGTCCGTAGTCCAGAACCGTTGAACGTCGTCCCGATATCCACCGTTCCACTAACCGTTATTCCGTTGTCTGTTTACGTGCTCGTAGGCCGTATACCAAGTTACAACAGAATGTCTGTTTCTTTTCTGTATTTTTTTTCTGCTGGCTTCATTTGTGCTCATACTGGAAAAGCCGATCATCAGACACGATACAGAAGCTCAATATCTGTGTTAACGTACCAGTCACGCAGTCGAAAAAAATCAAACACGGTTATCCACCCGTCCCACTGTCTCATATGGAAACCACCAAATGATCTCGGGAATCAACTGCGTCGGCAGCGTTTCTCGAACATTTCACACTGGAATCCACCACTTCCTATGCTCAACAATGGCGTTGGTAGATTCTATATGAGACAGTGGGACGGGTGGGTAACCGAGTCTGAATGTGAAATTTTCGAGCTCCTGGCGTGGCTTCGTAGCTCAGCTGGTAGAGCGATTGCTGCGTTTGGACGTGGTGTTTCTGTCGCTGGTTCGAATCCAACCGAAGCCCTGACTTTTCACAGTTGGGTCTCATCTAAAATCATGTCTTCCAAACTACTTACTAGGAATACTGTTTTAACCAGCATGCGTTTACAGCTGACCGGCTCAAAATTAATAAAATGGATAGATTGACCTCATCAAGTGGATATGTGGTGGACAGGGTGACGCACTGTCCGACCTGACTTTTGAGTGAGTAGAACGTCTGAAGAGGCTAGGCTATTATTGGATCGCATCCCAAAAGTGACAATCAAACAGAGGTGTAAAACGACCATTGGTAGTGGGAATCAGAATATCATCAACGTAGCGTCTGTAAAGTACGGCTCATTCAGTAATTTTTCTTAAAATGTCCAGAAAATGTCGACAAGTGTCGGATCCACAGGATCGCTCAGCTACCTCAACAACCTGCCTAAAACGATATCCTTCAAATTCAAAGTGTATGTTGTCTGCGCATAAAGGAATAACGTCCCTGAGATACTCCAGAGAAATTGGGATAGACATATTTCACGGCATAAAAAAACAACATAAAAAATCGACAGTTTTGTGTAAATATGTTAACAGGCGCATCTCTCTGAACGAAGCAGCCAGGACGCATCGTGGTATATCGATCGGTCGACCCAGTTCGGATGACATGTTGTGTTACGTGGTATCTTTCCACTCAGCCAATCAGATTGCAGTCATGTGGTCGAACATCTGTAGGCTATGTGAACTGTTTTCTCGCGTTTGCTCACTGATGCTTTCTGTAACGTGACTTGCTCTACCGCCCTGACTGATATATATGACCGTTTCACTTGATTCGCCATGCGTCCGACTGTCATGTATGGCAGTCGTTTCGCCGTATATATTTAGAACCTCTAGCCTAATTTCGACTCGCTCTTTCAATAAACGGTGCTGTCACGTCTCCTCCCTCGCGGTTTTGGGTCAACGATTGAGCGCATGATAAAAGGAAAGATTCAATAAAGTGGACCTGTTTAAAGCAATTATAGCCCTGGATAAACTTAGAACATGTAAGTAGGATTACGTCAGATGTACGCTACATTGACATTTCGACCGATCTCATGGGTTACGATAAACGGACTGTGATCAATAAGCATGCATTAGTTCAAGTACGCATAAAATAGGGATGAGTCATTGGCTGAAATAAGAATAGTACACAGAGCTAGTGCAACGGGACGACAAATGTATACACAGGACAACGATCACAGAGAGTCCCGATGCAATCCAAAACCAGAGAAAAGACGTAATGAACAATCACAACCAATGTATTGGTGATACACAGACGAGGCGGTGATCCGCACAACGTGAATGGCAACACGAAAATCAAAGTTGCAACAACAAAGGGTTTTTAAATTGTTCAAACAAGTCCAAGGGGAATCGAATGTCACAGTTCTAGGGACGTTCATGTCGTGTGGAACACGTCGAATAATACGTAGGCGGGCGACCTGAAATAGATAACAAGGGAGAGAACATCAGCGGAAAGTTTAAATTGCATGCGCAACAGTTTCTGTATTGTTACACTAGGGTAACATGTAAGTCGGCTCTTTACACGCCGATTGTCCGTTACACTGGGACAATATGGAGGCACCGGGAGACAGCGTTCTTCCGAAGTAGTGGTTCCAACAACTGTCCTGTAAAAGGAAACAACAAGAAACAATCATGAGCCAAAGGTCCAGTAAGCCATGCATACGACTTACACAAACGATAACTAAGACGGCGCCGACAACACAGCAGCACGCTCCGTCAACAATTCAAATTCACCTTGTGGGCGCCTGCTGGGTTCGGTCGCACATTACACTGGTAACGTTGGAATCGGCCGTCATGCGTTGAAAACAAAAATTCAAATTTTAAACAGGTTGAGTAAGGTATTCTCAATGTAGACAATATTGGTCTTACAGTGTGTTGTATCGCCCAACCAGAAAGCATACTTTACCTTGTGGTGAAGCCGTTGCGATACACCGTTATAAACCATCTCTTTGTGTACGAAAGCAGATGACAGTTAACCTACCACTACCAGGCACAAGCTATTGAAACACTGTACAGCTTTGCTCCTGACTCAGGTTAATATTTCGCTCATGAATTTCGGAATTTTTGTTTGGGAGGAAGATGATTTTTACGTGTAGGTGATTAGCTTACTCTTATCCACAGCAAGTTGCAGATGATTAATAAATTTTATTGCTTCCAATAGTTTTCGGATCTTATGGACGAAAATTTGGAATTTGATAATGGATCGACACGGCACACAACAGCAAACCAAAATTGTACAGACTTAGTTTGATCACAAATACCAGAAAATAGTTGGGAAGTATGTCATCTTTAAAGATTATTATTCCGTCAGCGTATTAAGTATACAGCTTCCCTTTTTAATCAGTTCTGTATTGTTTGTAAAGTTTGAATAACCCTAAAGTAACAAGTTAACTCACATCTACTGGGAAGCCTCTACTCAATGTACACGGTCATGTCTAGTAACTTAGAAAGTATTTTGGCTCGGACGTATGAACCGGATTCTAACATGCACACATCAGGTTAACTGATCGAGGGTTAATATGTGATTAATGACGGGGAACCATGTGCGTGTTTTATTGAGGGAACCAACCCGTATCAACTATCTCAAAAGTCTGGCTCATTTGGGAGTCACTGGCCAACCCGGCCTCAATGCACAGTGAAAAAAGCATTGTTGTTTGTTTCCGATTGCTGCTGTATGCAGCAGATATATTGTAAGCTTCTGAGAAGTGACGTGAGTTCTTCGATCACAGTGCATAAAGAGCCTACGGTCATGGTTAACCACTAGGCCAACGGAGTGCCCATTGTCCTAGAGTACCTTTTCTAGCCCCCTCACTCAGCACGCTGAATACAGCAGTGTTGCAACTATAAATATAGTTCCACTGTATACTCATACATTCGTGCTTCACTATCTAACCACTCCTACGCAGTCAGTAGTGTGACATACAAATCTATGAGCTTGAATGTTTTTTATCCGGCTGCTCCCCACTAAATTATCTGAAATGGTTGAAGATGGTAGGACTGGAGTCCTAGTCAGTATGGTTCTTTGGATCATCACAACACAAAATTCTGACCAGTAGGCCAAGGTAGTGTGAAGAGGCCTGGTACGTAGTCACAACACCCTATATCTTATTGCGTTGCAGGTCCCACTTTTGAATCAAAGGCAATGGATGTGTGCGCAGCTGGGTGGATGCAGCACCATAGGACGGCCAGAACGCCGAACCGCACTGACCGTCATAATGCTGATCCACAGCGGCGCTGACTTCGCAGCCTTGGGTAACATTGTAGACCAAGGTAGGCTTCTAGGAAAAGGTCAAGAATACAACTTTTATTAGATAGGTTGCCTGACAGATGACGCTTGGACGCACGCTGTCTGTTTTACAGTAGCTGACCGTATTAATCCTTCGTCTATAAACGGACCGCAAGGCATCAACCACCAAATTATGTTCATGCATCTGCTCCCCGGTAGGGGTAGGTTTGCCACATTTCTTAGTGATTTTATTGTCCAATTATCTGTCCCACCAATGACACAAAGGATCAGTTCTATGATTAACTGCCCAACACAATCCACTCGGCACCGGTGAGTGACCGAATCTTTGTTCGGGATGACGTCAATGTACAAGTTGTGTTCGACTCGGTAGCCTGACCGGGAGTCCTCCTACCATGTAACGTTGATTCAATCAAAGAGGACGGTGATCGTCTGTTCCGTCTATGTGCTACTCACAAGCTGGTTATCACATACACCTGATTCCAGTTAAATTCGAGCCACATTACGACTTGGAATAACCCAAGAAAAGGTCACCATTAATAATTTGATTACGCGATTATGCGGCAGTGCGACATTCGTGAAGTGCGTATCGGGGGATTGGTGCACGAGGCTGAATATACTTGGGACCAGCTTTTTTATTCACGTTTTTAATTATCTCGTCAGTCGTAAACGTGTGACTAACATGAAAACAAAACCAAACAAGACTTAAATGAAACGGTCAAAAGCATAAATCAGGCTGGAACGTGATTGGCACTCCTGCAGTTGCGGAAACACATACATTGGTAGAACAGAAAGGATGTTTGAAACAACGGCCAAGGAGCACATCCCAAACTGGTTGAGGGTTGCAGTGTCTAACCCGTCAATAAGTGACACTCAGCGAGGACGAAACGCCGCTTCATCCATTCCAAGGCAGCTATCGACTACAGGTCACAGTGTCAACACCGCATCTTCGTTTAAGATCTTGATGAACGCTCACAACTCACAAGTTCTCAAGTATATTGAAGCTTTGTTGATCAGCCGACAACAGCCGGTTCTATGTGCACGAAAACAACTGACTGTCAACCTTTGTTTACCGTGGGTTTTACCGTGAGTGCCAATCACGTTCCAGCCTAATTTGTACTTCTGACCGTTTAATTTAAGTCTTGTTTGGTTTTGTTTTCATGCTAGTCACACGTTTACGACTGACGAGAGTGTGCGAAATGAATTCATATCGTAATTTGTGTCTTCTGACTATTCTATTCAAGTAGTTAAAAGGGACTCAATGTTTCAAGTTTTCAATTCTGTTTATTTTACATTTTCCAGGAAACGGTTGCAGAACTTAAACAGGAGGACGGTGTTTAAACGTGTAGTTGCTATACATCTGATAATCGCTGCTGTATTCATTACCTCAGACTGCATATGGCAGCAACTCGAAGAGCAGATCGCGAAAGTAATCACTGAAACAACCAGTATCTAGTGTAAGAAGCACACAGACCGGTTCGATTACAACGATATGGTTATCTGGAACTTGGTATGACAGAAGAATAAAGAGTTTTCTGTTTTCAAAATGGATTCAAGAGATGAGGACTAGCAGAGAACATTTAGAAACGATTGCCGTTAGCCCACTGGACGGCTGGTGGCAAAAGCAAAAAGAGGTAGTCAAAGGCTACGCTGACCAGCGCTACACAAAGTTTTAGGGTGCGCCCAAGACAGTTTTTGGCCTGTTCGGCCAGTCTACAGAAACATTGACTAACGGGAACTCAGGTATTTCATGCACTCAACCGGAGGACATCATGAATATCTGGCACATGCACTCTCGTTGTCTACTAAACCGGTCTGTCACCATTAATTGCATGACTGTTAATACTCTGACACAACAAGATACCAAGGCGTCATTTACTCTTTGCCGGATTTAGCAGAGGTGCAAGGGGCTACCGTACAACTGCGAAAATGAATGACTGCAGAGGAAGATAGGTTGCCAAGATGCCGTTTAAAGCATGGTGACACAGTTTTTGAACGTATTTTGTTCCAATTAGTTCACTCCCTCTGAAAACAGTAAACAATCTGGTTGGCTAACTGGAAAGTTTGTCTGAATGCAAAAGCTGTGATGAAATGTGAGTGATGTTCAACGCGAAATTAAACAATCCTTAGGAGTTCAAAAATTCTCTGATTTATCTGTGTAAGCAGAGCACGGACAGCAACAAAGTTAAAAATTTGCTGAGCCTTGTTTGTAATGTTTCGAAAAAATCTTGCCAAACAGACTTGATATGGAAGTTTTGGATACCACTGTTCCTGAGAATCAACATGGATTTCGCTACACGACAGATCCAGAATTTTTTTTAGATGAGACCCAACTGTGAAAAGTCAGGGCTTCGGTTGGATTCGAATCAGCGACAGAGACACCATGCCCAAACGCAGCAATCGCTCTACCAACTGAGCTACGAAGCCACGCCAAGAGCTCGAAAATTTCACATTTAGACTCGGTTACCCACCCGTCCCACTGTCTCATATGGAATCCACCAAATAATCCAGGAGATCGACTACCCCGGCAGGATTTCTCGAACAGTTCACGCTGGAATCCACCAACGCCACTGTTGAGCATAGAAATTGTATTACTAATGAGTAATCCTCATCTAAAAAATCATCAATCTGCCAAACTACTCATTAGATCCAGAATTGCTGTAAACGCAACCAGCCAGTGTGTGTCCTCTGTGTGAATTCCATGGGAGGATTCGATTCCGCAAGCTGTGGGACATTATGGATAGAACTGGTTAAGTCTAGATACTCAGATAATTTAGTCGATTCATTCAGGTAGGTATAAGACGAGAGTGCAATCTTGTGGACTGACCTCCGATGATTTTGACAATGTCACCGACTTAAAGGAGGTTTATTTCCTAGTCCCAGCCCTATTTAGTTTATAATTTCCCGCGATGATAACAGTTGTACATTAGAACTATGAGAACCACGTAGAAGCTGGACAATACACGGATGGCCGTTTGTTGAACATTCGTATTTTCAGATGGCCTATGTTGGTTACGTGAATCGACAATGTGCATGCCGCTATTTGTAGTTGGTGGCGCGCTACCTGTACACAACGACGAGAAGGTTCGGTGATTGGTTACGGCCTTTGTGATCGCGGTTTCCAAATTTGGTTAGGATATGAACACAAGCAGGGCATTTTCTTTCTTTCAGCCGTTTTTAGTTTAGGTGCTGCGCCTACTCCTGGAATCTGCATCAGTTAAGACTCCACCCTTAACTGCACAGACTTGTGTTACCTGGACGGTAATCTGTCGACTGACCTGTCCTTGGAACGCGAGTTGCAAGCTCGTGTGGTTAAAGCTAGTGTTGCTTTCGGACGTCTTCAGAGACCTGTCCGGAATCATTTTAGCCTGAAGTTGAGAACAAAAGTGTTTGTTTACAGCACCAAGATTGTGGTGCGACAGCGAATCTCGAAAATTGTAATAACAGAATATGCAGTATGTCAGTCGCGTCCGTCTGCGCTGTCTGAAACGAATCCTGGAAACTAAGATTTCGCACCCTATTCCGACCATCGATTTACTCCGACATGCAGACACAGATGGGATCAAAGCCGTGCTGACCCTCAGTCAGCTTCATTGAGTAGGTCACGTCCATAGGATGAGCGACGACCGGATTCCAAAGCAGCTATTCTATGGACAATTGAAATCAAGTAAGCGAAATCCTAGTGGTCGGAAGTTGCGATTTTAGAATGTTATCCAAGTAGGTTTTTCGTGTTGCAATATTGATTTTAAATCTTAAAGTGACTTAAACTTAAAGTGGAAGGTCTGGAGGAATACGATCTGGACGGACGTTCGAAATTTCAGTGAATGACGGTTGATTGGTTATGAATTGAAGCGCATGATACGTAAAAGAACCATAAGTGCCTTACGTCGTGATGACATAGCTGTATGGCTTTGCGATGAACGCAGCCGCAAATACGCTAGCCATATCGGCTTGGTAGATCACTAGCGTACTCATAGTGCACTGTCGGCGAAGGGACGAAAAGTGCGTCAGGCCCAAGTAGGTTATGTCGGTTTTTCCTTTTTTTCGTTTGTATCAACCATCGACCGCCGTCTCTTAGTGGATCACTCATTCTCCTTTTCGGAAATCGGGGTTACTGTGGCCTCCCACTCCTCTTTTTCTTCAGCTTTTTTCAATGCGTTGTATAATGAATGCCCTGTTTATTTCACGGTTCAACTTCAAGTTTTTACTTTTCTTGCCAATCCTGTCTAGAGTGTAATAATATGTACTCCTTTATTTAACTACTTCCTGCCTTATTTTTCCGACATACTTTTTCTTCAGCTTTAATCATACCACTGGGATCTAAATGTTTTGTTGTTTTCGGGTGATAAGGGTTTCATTGTTGTTCAAGCTTACCACCTGGCTAATCAGCGTTGGCTGGATTGACCACAAAGATCTCCAACTGTACTCCTTTTGGTCCTATTTCTTTGAGTTTACACTGGATACACAGTGTATGGACGGAACCACATGTGGTTCACCGCGAGCCATTTTGGTGAGTGCTATGTACTTATATCCTTTGGTTTCGGTCACTGTGACAGGTTGATATGCAAAACGGGTGCTGCCACGTAATTGATTTTCACTTCACACCGATCTTTCGTGTTGAGATTAAAACAGACCTCACCTAACATTAAAAGAGAGGTATTTCATTGTATGTACAACCGGGAGATCGAAAATATGTTTGACAGAAGGCATGTCAGCCACGTCAATGTCGGCTTTTATTACGTTCCAGTGGAGGAAAACACTTTCGCACACACACGCACACATGTTGTCTAGATGAGCTACTTTCCACGAACTATTCAAACCGATAACGATCGGGCTGCGCAAACCGAACGTAAGAATACTAGATGCCCAAAGTTACCGGGGCTGCTGTACTCTTCAAAAGCTGTCGTCCACAAACCTACAGCTTTCTTGTCAACATGTATTGTTTATCCAACTTCCGCTCCCCTGTATGCACAGTCTGCTAACGACTGTCTTTCGTCATAACCGTCGCTACACGTCTTTGAACATGGTTGACGTAAGCATAGCAGAGGATAAGTCCTTATTCAGTGAGTCACTGTATGTGAAAAAACGGGCCGACGAACGTTGAAGGTGATCTTAGAGTTCGATAATTTAAATTTGTCTGATTACTTTCAATGTTTTCCGTGAATCCGAGAGGAAAAACTTTCAACCATATAATTATATATATATATAATTATATATAGCATATATGTCTGGTAAGCTAGAGTGAGAGACAACTCATCTAGCAAACGAGATCTTTTTAAGTCTAAGGCTTAGAAGCAGTTTATATGCAATACTAGCATGTAACGGCTAAATGTAGCAGCCGTGTCGAAACGATTGCAGTATGAATTAATGTAACGTAATGGTTGTAGGCTCGAATGTATCGTAGATTCGTTCAATAAATATGTCTATACTTATTGTGGTGAGGGGTAAAGTAACGTCACCTATGAATGCAGTTCATTGTAGCTTGTCCCTTTTCTAATCCTCGTGATTCCAACAATGAGAACAATAGCAGATTTGTTAAGTGTGATGCAAGCTACCCGTGAAAACTCCGGGCTTTAGCTATATCCGAACCACCGTGAGCAGCATGTGCTTTACAAAGTGAGTTGCGGGACCCGGAAATTTCATATTAGGTCCTAATCACTCAAACATCCCGCCGTGAATTCGGTGTCCACGAATTCATCCACAGATAGACTGGCAAGACAGAGTTATCGGAACTAACGAGCATTTACATTCATCAACAATCCTGTTGATCGGTGTCGTGTCTGGTTGTGTTTTTTGGATGAATCGCAGTAGATAACCATTGACATACTAACGTAGTTATGAGCCACTGAGGTTCATTTGTCAAACACTCAAAAAAATAATATTTTAACCAGTGTTCGGTTGATTCATGTCGGTATAAGCTGATAAGATAAAACTACTGACTAGTCTGAGACAGTCATTTATTAGAAAAATACTTCATATTCATCCTTCATCTTTACAGTTGCAAGTTTTTGCAGATGGAGAGCAGCTATCCTGTCCCAGCTAATAGGTGACCTTCAAGTAGTCATGACAACCGTTCATTTGCCCTATCACATTGTGCATCACTTGCTAGAACTGTACGAATATAAGGAGAGAGTCCACACATTGGTTATGACAGTGTTCGTCAATTAAAAACTCTTTGCATAATACCAGTGTAAGAAAAGAACTGAGGTTCAAGTGGTCGAATAGCCTTGCCCTTCACAGTTCCGGGGAACTCCCCATGTTCATTAAGGCGGATGGGTGGTCTTAACGACTCAGCTGTAACCGAAGTTCTACTTCTACAGAGAGAACTGGAATTGAGATGAACGAGAACGGAATATTTGTTCTTCAGGACATTTTTGTTGAACACTACGCAATCAGCTCCCAAAAATTATTTTAAGCAAATATGAGAGATGTTCAAGTGATCCTACAATTCGCAGTTGCTCAGACAAAAACGTGGTTTCCACATATGCGCATAGTGTTATGAATCAAAAACACGGATGGAGCGAGGACTGTTTATTCGAAAAACCAACACATGTGGTGTACTGTTCAACACCACAACAAACAAACACACCCACTTGCACACAATATTGATCCAAGGAAATCAGGGCTGTTACAGCTGTCAATGCCCAGTGCATCTATGAAAGGGAAACCAATGCATATCAAAATGCACTCCAATTTTTCTTTTTGTATTTCTCCCGTTACTTCAGGATCCAAATACATGCTCATGCCTCGCTACTGGGTAACAGCGTGAGTAGTACAGATCGATCGCCCGTCCTCACTACAATAAAACTAATCCTAAATAGTGAAACCTCATGAAGTATTTGAACGATTTTTAATCACGGATCGAACTCTAGACGGAGATATATTTACTTCTTGTAGACTTATCGTGCGGTCTAATTACCTGGGTGAATTCACTATGTTCCGGCGAATTCACTCACGATTCTCATTCAAGGGCTCTCACCGAGTCACCGTATCAGTGTAACCGTAACTACGTTCTGTACACACTGTATGTCCGAACTTGAGTAACACAGGCGCCTATGAGTGTTGTGCTTCTATAACTGATCATTAGTCACGATTGAGTTGAATAATTTCCCGGGAGTCGGTGAGAAATGAAATTTAGGGCGATTCAGAAGGTGAGTCTGAAAGGAATTAGAAATCAACGAGAAGGCCTACTAGTGTGCATTAGGTTGACTGAAAAACATGAGAAATGTACATGATATCTTACAGATTGGCCTGGAAAATATCTAATTTGTACAGAGGTCCCACCACTTCTAGATCTACGTTAGCAAATTCATCTGCTACCGTACTAAAGTTGCGCAAACTGTGACCAGTTACCACTTTCGTACACTGCAACAGAGTACAAACAACACAGTTCACTATCCTTGGGCCTCACCATGTGGATCGCTAGAAGCTGTGCATCCGAATATCCTTTCAAAACAAATTCAGCTTAATAGTGACCGATGACCAGATGTTGAAGAGTAAATAGTGACTGTCGAATGACCAATTGCTTGACTCAACCGTGTTGCGTAAGTGTTGAGGGATTTGGTTACTAGCCAATGACACAGTGCCCCATCAAGAAGCTCTGGAGCGAAATGTAAGAACCTTGTTATTAACACCTTTTATATGGCTTCACTGCGAAATCGAAACGAAGGTCGAGCATCTATCAAACTCCGTGCTAGTGAAAACATGGGGTGCCCTTATAACTCTTGGAATCTATTGACCATTCAGTATGTAACACTTCGTTGGTTGATCGCTTTTGAGGTTTTACTGGATAAAATACTCTTTACTTTATATACATATTAGTGATTTCGTTCTGACAATGTTGTTTTACCAACGGACCGTTTATCGCGTTCTGCTTGTTTGTGTCGCATTAGTTCGCACGTTCCCTTGCCTGTGCACTGTCATGTCGCTAGGATACCGGCCTGGATTTGCTGATTGATCTGATTTTGTGCGTGCTGGAGCTAATAGGCGGGTTTAGCTGTCATTACATTACATAGTGAAGTTAGTGCGGTGGTGGAGCTACCCAAAATGCCTGTTCAACAGAAGCGTGTCAACAAGGATCTCATTACAATTGCACATCGTTCAGTTACTTCCAAGACGTTGGGGCATTTTAGGATTCCTTCTGGCTCTATTCGTACACGGTTGACAACATCTGTTTCTGGATTAATCAAAGCCAGAGGAAGTCTGTACAAAAGCCATCAGCATAAATGACCTGTGATTAACCAGTCGTGGTCCCAGTAACATCATCTCCAGTGCATACCAGAAGGAATAGGACCAGGAGGCGTGTGAGTGGAAGTCTTTGTGATCTAATCGGTCTGTGTTAGCTGACCAACGTTTAACTTAGTATGAAAGTGAAACCGTTATCTTTCGGAAAAGATTTACGTAAACTCCAATGAAATTATTTAAGCTGGGAAGAGGGACATCGAAAATTTAAGGCAAGGAGAGCTTCGGTATAACAGTATCTATTAGGACATTCTATAATGAGTTTGAAAAACAAGTAGAAATTTACATTTGGACTGAGAAATCAGACAATACTTTTGGCACATAATGCACCAACAGAGCCAAAGCAAAGGAAGGGCAGCAAACCATCACGACCCAGGTTTCTGAATAGGGGATCGAATAATTTATCATACAGCGGAGGCGTTGGTTGACACGAACGAAGTCAAAAATATATGTGGATCAGTAGATGGATAGATAGATAGGTAGACAGATGGATAGGTAATCGATTTAATCGAATTGTATCGAATATGTTCGCCGTCATTTCGTTGACAGTTTGTCGTGAGTAAGCTGACTGCCCGTTAATCCGTGGCAGTCAGCGCATCTGCGTTTGATTACATAGCAACGCCATAACGTCATGTCACCGCGAGCAGTAATGCCTACAGTTCATTTAGCGTACTGTGCGCTTCAGGATCACTCATTTGTTGCTTGGTGAACATTCTAATGCCCATCCGGATCGTCTTCTGCCAGCCGGTTAGGTTTAGGACTGTGTCCTCCTATAATATATGACGGAAGTGACACTGCAAAAGAATTACTCGGATAAAATCCTGGAACATAGCTACCATAAACTAGGATTCAAGTTACCTGCTTTTATCTGCCCGTACAACAGCCGCAATGTGGACTTACAGAAGCAGTTACCTTCTGAGGCCGTAGCTCATATCATGTGGTTCGCCTGCGTTTATTCGACTCCTTCATCAGGAGTATAACCACATTGATGAAAGCGATGCACAGAAAAAAAACCCCATGGATTTCAAGCTGAGGGTAAATGATGATAACAATTCAAGGATATGAAAGATAAGATGCGCACCCATGCGTATACCACAGAGTAATGGCGAATTGTATTTTCCTCCAACAGTATCAGCAAAACAGCTAGTAAGAAGTGGATGACCATGCCCTCCCTTCTTGAAGGACATGAAAAGAGATTGTTTAGGGAGGATGGACAGAGGGAACAGGGATCATTGTTTTTATCATGTCCAAACTGCAATCTGCTATTTCTAGAATGATATGCCAACAACAGAAAAACCAGTGTGTAGTAACCCTTATCATTTTCAGTCTACATAACTATCATGCGGTCATCCGATGTTTTGTCTTCTTCTCCAAGAGTGTAGTCTACTTATACTAGGCGCGAAAGCTTCTGTAACAGATCCGAATTTCTTTACGACGCAACTAGTCCCTATGTATTCAATGAGTGGCATACGGGTTTGTTGCTTACTTTTACGAGACCGCTTAGATATCCGGTTATTCAAATCATGTTATGAATGAATTATCTTGAACGTAGATTTTTTCACACAATCGAAATGTCTCAAAGCTGAGATAGCCGGAAGCCTCGGTGATTTTTCGCTTTCAACCGATTGAAGTACATTCGTCTTCTTTTTCGGTCCAAAAGCATTAAGGTGAGAACAAGGATGAAATGCTGTGGTTTAGTCATAACTCGCCGTGTTAGCCATCGTGATCTTTATGGTATATATCCGTATAAAATTCATGCGTTTATGTCCCCTTGTGAACCGACGGATAATCCAGCAGCACAGGGGGTTACAGTCAAGTTCCGACTTAGGTGAGACGAGCTGAGTCCGGTTCTTCATTTGCGGTACGAAGCTACGAAGTAACAGGATTGTGCAAAAAGACCAAATATAGACTCGGTCGGGCTAACTATGAATTTAACACAGGCTTATTACATGGTTCGCTATATACAAACCATCGGTGTGTGACCTTTAGGTTTAACGGGAGTCACAGCGAAAGAGGCACAGTATTGTAGTGAGGAGGAAAGATCGCACTATACTACTCACACCAATACCATTCAGTAACGGGGCATGAACACGGATTTTGACATAGAAGTAGTCGGAGGGATAAATAAAAGAAGAAATATCGCAGTGCAGCATATCATGAAATGGTTCTCGGTATATGCAGAAACCAGGCGTTGATGTCTGTGGTAACTGTGACAGCCTGGGACCAGTACCTTATGCAGATGAGTGTTTTTGTTTGTTGTGATGTTGAGACGCATAACCCGTGCGTTGGTTCCCTGAATAAACAAACCTCGCGCCATCCGTGTTTTTGGTTCACAACAGTAGGAACAGAGTAATGAGCCAGATGGAACTGCTGTACTATTAAAATGATTATCGTAGAGGCTAGAGGAACTGCGGTCCGAAGCGGTGTCACTCTGTGGAACTTGTATGGTTCCTCACAAAGATAGTTTTTATAGGGGAATTTGTGGCAGGATCTCTGTATACAACGCTTATATATATGTGGCATGAACATGTGTGGAATTCACCAAATTAACACCGGTGGAGGATTAATTCGCAGCATACTTTTATGAATCCTATTGTTGGTTGTGCGATTATAAACTGTCAGGTGTCTTCCCTGATTTATTGAACCAGCTCCACATACGCCGAAGGGGCATTCGTTTCGTTGGATCGCTGAAGTAGCCTGGCTCAGTAAACCCGCCGTCAAGTCAATGAGTGGGGCGAAAGCCGTTTAGCTTGCCCACTAGATCAGGCGTCATTGATCAGTTGGCAAGGCAGGGCACTTCGTCGCACATATCACCCCTTGCTACTTAAGGCTTCTGTTTTCATGTCAGAATTCACATTAGTGTCTCCTATACAGTCCAGGCTGTTCGAATTTTCTAAAAACCGTTACTATAAAGCCGCGGACTAAGTTAACGTTTTATGCACTTGTCTACCTGTGAACAGTCTTTGGATTCCGCTGTGCGTTTCACTCTTCTGTTATGTTGCATCTTCGAAACTCTTCAGTAGTTCACTGTCTTTAAGGCGATAGACTACCAAGCCCTACGTATACAGGTTACCATCTTGCGACCGTTCTTGGCACTCGTAAAGTAGTTGAGAAATATGGCCAAATGTTTCCTCCCGAACACACACCCATAGTTTGCTTAAAAAATTTGCTGCCCAACTGCCCCTGTCCGAATCCTGTGACCAGCCTTGAAATCTGTCTACCGTTCGTACCATCGTGACGATCAACCCCTCCCCCTTAATACGTATCACCCAACAAGGGTATTGTACAATATCCAGCGGTGTATATATGCGATGAAAATGTGTCTCATTCACACCCAGACCGACCTTTCCAATGACGATGCATGCTGGTCTTCGAAGAGTGGTTTCTTATGGCAAAAAACACAGGAGACATACTGATTCACAACTGTTTTGTGACATTTCACATGCACTTGCTACTTCGTGTACCATCAGACATTGTCTAAGTGCACTTTCCGAAAGACAGTAACAATAGTAGCCGTAACAACGAGGATTTATCAACCGACCAATGGTAAGTGAGTAATCACTGTTAGCTTGTTTTTGTAACCGAAATGCCAACACTTATTCAAATTACGCGTGTTGAGGAGTAGAACAAGTTATGAGTGCTACATCTTTGTATGAAGTGGCCGTGTGGAAATGCACTGTGTTCTCACTGTACCACGAACGACAATGACAAACTCAAGTCGGCGCAGATTGCTCAGTCAACCACGGATGTGATTTAACGGAAAACAGTCAATTGTAGCCCAACAAAAATTTCTGATTGACATCGTGAAAGAGTTGCCAAAGTCAACGGTAACTAAGCAACGAGTTGACGGAGTACAGTATCAATTAGTTGTTTCGTGTGTCAACCCAACAGGGTGGAGGACGGAGCGGGCAACATAACGTGTAATTTAACGCATAGCACTAAATATGTATGTACTCAAAGTTACTGACTGACTGAAGAACAGTAGAATGCAGCTGTCAGTAGTGGAAGTTGAGAAGAAACAACCATTTTGAAAACCATAATGAGATTGTTGAATCTGAAGCAACTAGCCGACGACCTTGGGCAATATAATAAAACACGGCGAATTGATTAGTGTTGACGACAGAGTTGACGAATGAGTTGGAAAAGCGTATGGGACGAAGTCAAAATTTATAGAAGTTGCAAAATCACCTTTTAGAGATGAGACAGCCCAGGCATCAGGTCTTTTGATTGTCGTGCGTAGCAAAATTTGCCATCTCAGAGGTAATTTGCTAAAGTTACAACACCAAATGAGTCATTTAACTTGCCGTAGGAATTCTGTTGGTTTCCAGATGTGCCCAATCTGGAAGAATAACGTACCAGACCCTGTTGTAAATGTATCATCAGTAGTTGAATCCAAGCGCAGACTTGGTGCACATATTTGGGACATCAAACCTAGTATTCAAACAACTTGATCATCAGAATCACTGCGATAAAATGAAGATACTATAGATGCGCGTTGACTGCTGTCTGTTGTATGTTGCAACGGATGTGTTTGATACGTAGTGGTTGGATTTTTATTCCACTCGTTATCCTCTGATTATCTTCCTTGCAGTCTTTTTATTGTTGGCCCTCTGAAAGTGAAACAGTTTTTCGATTTGTATTGTATTTCTATAAGAATCTAACACCCTGCAGAAGTCGTCCCAGAATACAACCGCGCACCATATTTTTAGCTTTATTTCAGATAGAATTTAATGCCAGAACGATCATGTTACTTATCCATTTCACGTACTGAACTACCCAATCGAGAGGAAGTCAGAACAGGAATCTGACAAGCACAAAACAATCTCAATTTATTGAAGAAGAAGAAAAAATACACCACCTTTTTGTAGAGAAACAACAGTATTTACGATTACCACTAGGCGACGGGCATTCTCACGTTTCGATTGGCTAGTTTGTTGCTGTGTTGTTCCACGATCTTGCATATAGCAACTAGGTTGTTTGAAACAGATACGCATTCAACAACAGCTAATCGTCGTCAGTGATTAGTTGGCGCCAGTTTGATTGTCATTCCGTTTGTAGCAGGTTGTTCGCGAACACCGATTGGCTGAACCTTCTCCAATCAAGAAAGCGCTCCAGTTCAATCTCAGTACAATCTGGAGTACAGTTTACTAATTATTCTACAGACAGCTCGGAATGGCTCGTACGGTGCATGCCATCAGTTCATCACAGTTTCTGTCATTTATGTCACTCCGTAACGTTTCAAAACAGACATAAGTGGGGTTTTTGTAAGGAACATCTGAAATCCACCCCCCACTAGATACTGCGTAGACTATAGGTACATAGTTCACTGACCTCGCTTTTCTTGTCTGATTCAGTTACTAATTCAAGCCAGGCAATTTCTCAGTAATCAGCGGACAAAATATGTAATCAGACAAGTAGGTTGCCGTGAACAAACCTGTGGTTCTACCGGAGTTATTGCAGAATGCGTTCAAGCTGCCTTCATTTGTCAACTTTAGCAACATACACTACTTGAAAGCAGTTTCCGAAGTGCTGCTGCCGACAGCCATAAAGGACTTCTCTTAAACCAAAAAGAGCTCTCTATTGGCATATTGTACAGAGTTAGTTTATGGCCTGTGTTGACCGCTGAAGAAAAACCCTTTTAGAAGGGATCACTTCTGACTGGTTCCGTCAATTACGTCTCCATTGGGACCAACCTGTAAATGAACTGGTTGCTAGAGTGAAGCTAAACAGAACAGTATTTCAACGTGGGGGCGGAATACGATGAAACATTGTCGAGAGTAACGTATGCTGTCGTTTGATAAGCAATCCGTTTGTTGTTCATTCATTAACAAGATTGATCATATAACGTATTAAATCACATTGCTAACTAAACCAAAAGAGTTAGAAAGAATTTGTAGAAAAGTAGAGAGAGTACTCAGGGGGATGGCAACAATTAAAACGCGGTGCGTTCCATGACACGACAGCAATTGGTGAGGTTGACAAAGTTCAGTTAGCAACCAGGGCGGAAATAGCTCAACCATGTTAATAATGTATCTGTATCTCATTAATTATTGAACATGGTATTCCATCAGCTTGTTTTTATATAGCTACGGCCATGCAACTGTGGGTTGGAGCAGTTGTTTTCTCCTTCTCGGGGCTACCAATCTGCATAACCTCACCCTAGCAGCTAGCTTTTATGTTGTACACCAACCAGCTTTGCCAGTGGCAAAAATAAAAAAAGAATCGCGTAATGAACGCGATGACACTCCGGAAACAGAGACTGACGATTGAAAACATGCGTGTAAATTGTACGGGACAAGTCAGCAAAGAAACTGGCTGTGTACTACCGGCAACGGATGTGATAACACGTCAGTTGAGCAAAGTAATGTGTACTTTTTCTATTGTGTATTTTCAAATATTTCGTAACGGGTGTCTGGCGACGGACATCCTCACAGACCAAGTTTATGTCTACGGTGACAACACTGAAAACAATACTTCCGATTCTAACTAAACCCACTTTGTTCATATGAAACATTCAAATACTCTGTCCATTCATACTATTTGCAGGTGGTATCTGTTCAACAAACTAGTTATCTCATTCCCTTCGAAACTACAGTCCATTTCATTCAGACCACCTTGTACACACGAGAAAAGGTCAAGTATGAGGACTGAAGTAACACACACAGACAGATTTCTATATCCCTGTTGATGCTTGCAGAAAAGGTTCTCGCAAAATAAACATGTTAATGGATCCCATTCGTCTTGACCTAAACTGGTTTTAACTAGAAGGTTTTCCCATCAAAATGAATGTTTCAGAGACAGAGAATGTTGCATTAACATGTGTACACTAGGTAACTATGTATCCACAGGTTTCTACTTCTAGTACACAGTTGTCGTCTTCTCGGCTATTACGTCTGCATCACATCATAACCATCAGCAAACACACGTGCTTGGCCAGTTGAATTGATTATACTATGGCTAACATTTAACCAGGCCAGACAAGATAATCAAAAGTAGTCTTTGTCTAAGTTGTCACAAGTCGAACGTGGAATTATCTTGTCAAACGTAGTTGACTACATAAGTGATCGGTTTCACCGAGGTTGTAGATAGCGTCAAACTAACTGTCAACTAAGATAGGGAGGCAGTCACACAACGGGAGTTTGCGTCCTGACAAAAACAACATTCACCTTTGATGTAGACTTTTATGAAACGATGTACGAACGGAGTAATCCTCATATTGTATAAAATGCGTCACGCAAAATTTCTTGTTCCTACTGAGGAAGGTCGTCTGGTTGGTAAAATGTTGCTTTCACACACTGCACAAACAAGGTGAGGCCAAAGATTTGTTGTCATTCATACGAAGAAACGAGCTTTGTTTAATCGAGTTTAAGCAGTTATGGTCATCTAAAAAATAGCATTATACGTCCGTTGTGAAGGTATTTGAGGGCTGATTTGAGCGTTGACAGAATGCCGCTCAGTTTGAAATCCACTTTGATCATACAACTGACAACAGCAATGTAGCACCCTTACAACGTGAGCTCAACTGATCAATCAATCCGTTTCTAATGTACTCACAAAAATGTCAGCTGAGAGAAAATACACAAATAAACTCAATCCCACGTTGTAAAATACCATTAGATTATCAAAAACGGTAGGCTCAACTCCCGGAATTTCCACAAACCAGAAAGAAAATTCTACACAGTGAGATGCATTTCTCCCCCAAACACACATGGACGTTCAGTGCTCTAACTCCGAGAAATTTCCGACGATTTGACATACATAAACAGAGGACCGTAAAAGAATAGACTTCTTCGTCACTCGTTTATATTTTCGGGGATTCCATCATGACTTTTGAACATCATTTAACTCCAACTAGAACAATTCGAGCTAGTAGAAAAACGTATGGGTTCACTTAGGCTAAAACCAGTAGGAGAAGATAGTTTCGGTCAACCTCAGCATCCCTGATTAACTCTGTTTGCTTCATGCTCATTGCTTCGGTTGTGTTGGTGACGCTCTGTACTTGCATCTGGTTGTCTGAACATGTTTGTTCCAACCGGTATACTGATAATTGCCCGTCCACTTCCAAATCACTATCATTGATTTTTTGGCTTGGCCATCATGTAAACGCACATTGAGTGAACAGTGTTAGGCGACTGTGTGTCCTTCTTCAAACTGGCCTGTTGGCTAATCGGATCCTTGTCATTAGCGGTAGAATGAGCGAGGTATTGAGAGATTCGCGAAATCGGAGTGGTTCCTCAACACATTTAAACAACGGGACCATCAAAATGGATGTAGTGTGTTCAAAACGGCCATACTGCCTTGTAATACTCGGAATTAGGTGCTTCGAAATAGCCCTGAAAATCATATTCGAATTGAAACTCGAAGTGTAAGAAATAGGGAGGAGAGTTCAGAGTGGTTTCAGTGAGCAATTGTCAGTTATGAAACAAGTGTCCAGATTTATAGATGCACATCAGAGTTTGTCACTGGCTGATCTCAATGCCACATGCAGTCATAAGCTGTAATCTGCACGGTACAACACAAAACGAAGAACGTGGCGAATAATGAAGGATGTAACGTTCAAAACTATTCGTCCAATCGTGAGGTTGTAACTCACAAGGGACGTTGAATTTGTCCATTGCTATATTGTTTGTTGTGTCAATGTTCAAATAATCGGTCATTCGACTGGGTTTTCATCACATGTATGTGATCACATTCTTACATCTTCGAAAATAGTTGAAACAGCTTAACCGTCAGTTGACCGAATACCACTAGAAGAGTACATGTGTCGGACAATGATCGTGAGATTTAGCTGGGTCAGAAGCATCTAGAGAAAATGAGCAATCCGTTAGTTTTTAATATTTCTCACAAACTGTCAAAATTGCCATTTAATTTACTTCACCACAGCTGTCATTGTATCATGAACGCATAGATATTCACCATCTATTTAATGGTATAATCTGTCTCTGACATGATTCCCTTTTGTCTGTGATATCTTTTGCGAAGATTCCGACCGAGTGGACCAGTGAATATTAACCTAACCCATTCTCCGTGAGCTCTGTTGTGCGTAACAGGGATTGCATCAATGAATGTTCTGCTTGGCCAAGGTCTGGAGCACTCAAAATACTACTCGGTCATAAAAAACCTTACACTTAGTATGCAGATGTTCCATAAACCAAAGAAAAGTTCTACGCGGTAATTTGCGTCGTTCCTGAAGGCATACGGAGCAATAGTTTTACAATTAAGAAGAATTTTCGATCTTTAAATCTCCATGAACAGAGGATTGTAAAGTACTAGACTCCTAAGCCAACTGTCTATTTTTTTGTAATTTCACTATACTGCTTAGACAATGGCAGAAACAGTCACGTTGTCAGTTGACAATGTTGTCTACATTCTGTTACATACATCCCCTATTTCCAACACTATTAGATCCAGTCAACGAAACAATGGGAGCTTGTTTTATGCTTCTTGTCAGCTTTCCCAATTTTGCGAAAACCGGGGCTATTCTCAAGATGTTTGTTTGCAGTTAACGAGGTAAAATTTGGTATTCAAATGTTTCTGCCGTATTCTCTGTCAGACTCAATCAGCCGTAACTCTCAGCAGACTCAAACTAAAGTTGACCTCAAAGACGAACCGCATTCAGCTGGTAACGAGGCAACGTGTTGACTACTGACCATAATATGATTATATAAACCTGACGAAAAGTAGTGAAAAAAAAAGTTAATTTTACCTTAACATGTCAAGAAGTCAGCGGGACTTTTCGTCAACAGTCGTATATTTAATTTTATGAAGCATCATTCCGGACGTTGGAAGCTGTTTAATGTAATAGAATTTGCCTGGAGCGGTTCCTTGATTGGAGAAGGTTCAACCAATCGGTGTTCACGAACAACCTGCTACAAACGGAACGATAGTCAAACCGGTGTCAACGAATCATAGACGACGATTAGCTGCTGTTGAATGTGTATCTGTTTCAAACAATCTAAGTTGCTAGATGTAAAATCGTGGAACAACACAGCAACAAACTGGCCAATCGAAAGGTGAGAATGTCCGTCACCTAGTAGTAATCGTAAATACTGTTTTTCCTCTACCGAAAGGTGCTGTATTTTTTTCTTCTTCAATAAATTGAGATTGTTTTGTGCTTGTCAGATTTCTGTTCTGACTTCCTCTCGATTGGGTAGTCCAGTACGCGACAGTAAAAAGGGGTATATCAGGCTCCCGTCATTGGAATGCACAAGCGAATATACATCTCTGCCAGCCTCATACACGATGGCACAATTGCAGTTAGGTTCGGCGGGACAGTAAGTAATTTCTGTGGTTGTACAATGTGCTGTTAGAGGAATTCCTAAGACCTTGCGATCTGTGTTCATGGTGTGCCAGTATTCTTTTGCTAGCCCCACCACTGGGCAACTGTAGCTGATAAACTTGTAGCACAAACTCCCACAATCTCCTGTCGTTTTCACTTCTACCTACTGTACAGGTTTTCCTGGAACATTGTCTTTTTGTCATCCTTTCTTATGCGGTAACCACCTTGGTTGTCACATTTCCATTGATTACTTCCTTCATTCATAACAGTCATGAGTGTGACCAGAAAGTACTGTGGCCCGGGCCGCCGCTCACGGCACCAGTGGTGTGGAAAAGGCTACAAGATGGAAGATTGTTAGGAGGCTCATCTCCTGACGAGACAGCCAAGACGCGTCACGCCACATCGATCGACCGGCCCAGCTCGGATGGTATGGTCTCATTCAGCCAATCAGATTGCAGGTGTGCGGTCGAACGCCTGCACGCTATCTGGACGGTGTTTTTCTCGCGTCGCCTTCAGGCAGCCTTGTGATTTGTGCTGACTCCCTGACTGCCATATATGACTATCTCATTTGATTCGCCTTGTGTCTGTCGGATATCTGTGGCAATAGTTTTGTCTCACAAATCCAGAGCTTCTGTGGCCTTAGTTTGTCTCGTCTCATCTCGCTCGTCCAATAGACAGTGCAGCCGTCTCTTCTGATTTCTTGGTTTGGGCCAGGCGACTGAGCGCGTAACCAAGGTGACGGTCCAATAACTGGCGACTTCGGGTGCTACACAGGCAATCCACGCGGAAAATGACAATCTCAATGGAAGAAATGAGACTGATCCTGCAACAGCAACAGGCACAATTCGATGCAGCTCAACTTAAATTAATCGAAACACTAACGCGCAACTTATCTTTGATGTCAGCTAATTCAAACGTCAAACCGGGTTCGACGGTGGACGCGATCACGAACAGCATCATTGAATTCGTTTATGATGCCGATGCCGGAGTGACATTCGAATTCTGGTTCAGCCGATTGACCAGCAAGAGTGAGGATGATTAAGAGGAGGATAAACGGAATAAGTGGAAGTGGTGTGAATACCGTTGCATCACTGACTAACATTTTGGCTGGCATTTCTAGCCGACAATTTGAGTGATTATGAGTATTTACTGGGATATTTGAATGGTTTGTACTGGGCAACAGTGCACACACAAACACACACTACTTGGTGAGTTGATTAGCTGATGTGCTTGTGCGAGTTCGAGATTTAGACAGCAATGTTAACAATTGTCCGTATGTTAGGGTAACACAGACAGTTGGGCTATGTAAGTTGGAGTCCAAGCGTCAGGTTGGTAGCAAAATCCTCGTCTGTTGGATAGTCACCAGTTGGACATAATGGGAAGTGGCCGTGAACGGATCTTCTATGGAGTATAACCGATCGGTGTAGAATTGGGAGCAATCAGAAAAAGCGAAATTACTGCAACGAAATCTGCATAAAAAGCAATGTGTTTGACTGGTGGCAATCCAACATTGCCAAACAATTATGACAGCTGTGTGATGAAAGTGCAAAAAAAGTAGATCAATTAAAGAAAAGTCTAGCAAAAATGTTCTGAAAATTACAGCTGTTTGAGTCACATATATCAATTAGAAATGTTTAGTCGAAAAGAAGCCCGAAGCGGTATCCGCAAAAAATAACCAAACCACAATATTCACATACCTAAGCCGTTTATGACTGTTCACCGAAATAATCCAGAATACTTAAAAAATACAAAATATACATCACGAGTCTAAACAGTAAGCAGGTAAGGTGAGGTCTAACCCAGTTCGGTCGTAACAGCTATTCACAATCAAATGTGAAACAGTGTAAGATGTGCTATCTAAACTGAGTTGTTTTAGTGAACCAAACACTCACTGTGAAGGTAAATGACAAACCATATGTTCAGGCAGTGCACTGTGGCAATACGAGTTTGTTGTGTTCAACCGAGCTAGATGAAGTGTGAACAAGTTATGAATTAAAACAAGAAATGCCTGCATAGGACAACATGGTCAGATGGGTAACAAACACAAAAGAAGAAATCACGGTATACCTCTTACGACTAACAATGTGAACCTATAAGACACGCATAACATGGGGATAAGCTGACTGAGTAAGCCGAAACAAATTTCACGTGTTCCAGCTCAGCCTAAATCAAAGTAATTCGTTTGGACAACGTACTCGTCCAGGTGAGGTCAATTTGTAAGCTAAAATTTCAGACAAGGAACAAGTTCTCGATTGGTCTCTCTTCCTGAAGTTCTTTTTCATGTATTTTGTCTACCAGTTACGTAGAATTTGGTTGGATGATCTGTCTCCTTGTTCGTAGTATGGTTCAACACTCCAGATTAGCCGCATTATCGCATTTCAGAATGAGTTTAAGCAGCTCCACGCATGGTGTACTTTATTCACACAGATGTGGGGAATAATTCACACGAGAACCCGGCATCCTCGTTCATAAACGCTTAAGATAAGTGTAAGTTGGTGCATTGCATGAAACAACACTCACCAGAATCAAGTTATTTGTGGAGCTGTTTGTTTCACATATCGAACAGCACATATGTTTTGAAGTAAAACGATTATGGTCTGAGGACTGTTGTCTGTTAAACAAACCAAACCAGATTAAATGCACTGCAGTTCCTTCAGAATCGGACCAGCTCATGTGGACAACACACTTGTCACTGCATGAAATAATTGAGAAGCATAACTTCAGACACATATACCACAAATTGTTGTTTCTGATCTCTACTGAGAAATTACCACTTCCGGAAATGAAAGCAAAAATGCAGGACTAATAACATTGAGTAATTTGGAATTTCTTGCATTCACATTGGTTACTTGGTAGAGAGGAAGCGGCACGAGAAGAACGGATATTCCTGTTGCTTCGAAAGCTTCGGTCTTTCTGTTAGCCGATTCGACTACACTTGTCACCCGTTTGTTCTTATGATACAAGCATTTAAACAACTTGTTTTAGTAAAGTGATCATTACAGCATATCCGATTCTGGGAAGCAGTACCATTCTTATGACTAATTTCCATTACATACAGGTTTGTTCAAGCAGCGACTCTCATTGCCATCGATGGGAATGATTAACAATTATTCGTCTTTTGCTTCCTATGTTTCTCTCATTAGTTATTTCGGGTTTAGTAGAACGGTCTTACTACTGGTCAGTAGTATGATTTAGCAGCCCATGTTCGTCATTTTAATTTATTGGAACCTTTGTCTAAATTACCTGACCAAAAAGGTTCGCTCTTTTTCTAAGAGTGACGGACAAACCACAAGAGAACAGCGTGGTTTAGCACATAAAAACCCACAATAATTGTTAGAGGCTACATGGTATAAACAGACATTCGTTACATCTTGCAAGTAGCAGTTGGTTCACAAAGTGTTCAGGCAAAAATGTATACTGAAGTATTTCCACAATATTCTAGTAAGAAGCACCTGGGAATAGTTTTTTTGTTTAACAGAAAGTGAACCATGGTCAGTAGACAAATTGTGTCAACGATGATTTCTGGAGACAGGAAACTAAACCACTTGATATAGTTATAAAATTCGAACAGGTTGGAACGAGAAACAGCATTTGACCATCAGACCAAGTTTAAATTGCAAAGGTAACTGGAAATAGTCATTGAGAGGTGATCGTTAAAGTCCAATATCGTCATATATGTAGTAAGAAATGAAATTGAGGGGTCAACTGCATGGTTTGTTGAACAGAGCATTAGCCATGAAGAAGCTTGATGACGATGAAATTGTCATCACAACGGAGCGTGTTTGTTAGTTAACGTTTTCTATCTAAACTAAGTGAGTAACTTGAGAAAGTCATAGAATGACAATGTTTGAGACAAGTTTCCACGCTGAGTTGTTTCGCTGGTATCAATCCTTTCTTACAAAGTCATAGTAGGGTGGTGGTGTTTTCTGGCAATAGTTTCATCAAGACTACGTACCGGAACATGTGTACTCAACCACATCGCGTGGTGAACAACTCAACTGCAGGACACCATCAGAGCCTGTGACCACAAATTTCGAGTGACCGAACAAAACACTGTGCAACCGCCTTAGACATTTCGAATTAACTGACATACACTTTATAGGTAGATGACAACATTTTTCATTAGTGCATCGATGTCGGTTGTTGACTCGGATTTAGTCTGTGGTCAACAATAGCTGAGAAAAGCACACGGGTACCGACATGTATCATTTAATATATCTATCAGGCTTACCACGATTCACCCGTAGTTGCTCGGCCTTTCTCGCGTTTTTGTGTTTCACAGATGGCCGACATGTTCGCCTGTAAGTTTTTTTGAGAAGTTCTGTACCGGTTTTAATAGTAATTAGGCACTAGTTACACTAGAGCCTACTGCAATCTTATGCTTCCCTTAATCTACAAACTCACTACACTTTCGGTCATAGTAATGAAAAACTGCCCCCTGTTGTTTCAATGTCTAGTTGAAGCATCGGAAATCAGGTAAGAACGCTTGTTCTTTCAGTTTGTGACCAAATTAGTTTGTAATGGTTAACACTGAAGAACAGTGGCCAAGGAGAAAGTGAACTTCATGTTTTAGTTTACATTCCTTTGCCGTTCTCTTAAGATGAGGTCTAGCATTGTTGTTCTCTAACAGCCCACGGCTCATTTCAGTGATCCGAACCAACAAATGAGATTCCAGAGGGTTTCGGTAGTTTTATTCTGTGACACTGCTTCACATTGTTGCAAATTCATTTCTTCGAGTAATTTACATCGTCTTCCAGACCTACTGAGAAAGTCAATTCCGTTAAATGATAGGACGCCTAAGCTCATCTGATGATTGGTCCATTGATGTCTAGACCCTGAATCTTCCATCCCGATGAAATATGGCATAGTTTGCGCAACATCGGTTCCAAGCCTGAGTAACTTCATATCATGAACCTGAGATGAAACAGGTTACCTTTGCTGGATTTTATTTGGATGAACATTTCCAGAATTATTCGTGTAGTTCCTATTTAATTCAATCCGACTGGTCTATCTTTTTGCAGTCTTTCTGTTAACCTCAAATGTATTTCAGACTCACGGTATAGAAGAAACCGTATCCTATTTGCTTGCTACCACTGCTACTTGGCCTATTTCTGGCTCATGGTCAGCTATTTCAAACTGAAATTTACACACTGTTGATCCCGGCCTTCGCAGTGAGATAAGTCTTTCTGCTAGTGCATATTAAAAGGAAGCATCAGACTCGATTTCTTCTCCCAATAGAACTCAGCAATACTGCGTATCCTAGTCCCAATTAGAAGTTTCATTCCAGCCCTCATGTTTGCTAGGCAAGCCCGTTGACCATGAAACAATTAATCTCACAATGTGTGTGATTGGATAACCATATCCAAACGTTCAACCACAACATTGTGTGAGTGGTGTTTAGCCTGCAAGACAGCTTCGCAAGGCGAGTGTTAACAAAATCTCTCTGTTCGTTCCAGTCGATAACTTTACGACCAAGATTTTGCAGTTGGGTTGAAGCTCCTAACATCACTGAACCAACTGGGCATAGTTTGAATTATTGTTGTTCAATAATTGAACGTTTTGAATAACTAGGGACATCTGAGGTGCCCACTTATGTGACGCAGACCCGATCGTGTGAGTGGTGAAGATCATGGTTACTATTCCAATGATGTCAGGATTACTCAGTCATGTAAACAATGAATGTTAATGTTTCAATGCACTGGGTCTCTCTGCTCCCTTTGTCCTGTTTCCTATTGTGTGTCATTAATTCGCTTCATGAAACCGAGAGTTTATTGTAGAAAACCCTTTTTATTGCCCATTACGTACACCGTTAATAACATTCTGATGATTCATACATACAACCACAATATATTTTGTAACTGTGTTTTGAAATTACGAACAGTCATTGGGGATGATTGGTTGGTTAACTCATCGGTAACCAAAGCAATTTCCAAAATCGTGAAAACGATTATTCTGGATGTAAATCCTCCAAGAATTACTAGCAAACGGTACATTTTTGACACGAAAAATGGACTAATGCATGCATAATATTCAGCACCGAGATTACATCTAATCCCCACGCCCTGTTTTGAAGCTTCCATGAAGGTACTCAGTGTGTATTCATTTGCATCCTACTTCGTCAATTATTTTTCTGGACCAGATAAGATAAACCTACTAATAGATATTTTCCTTACAGAAGTATGCATCCATAACAGAAACTATGTGACAGTTGTCAGGCTGATAACTAGTAACTCTGTTCCTGTTGTCGTGTGCGCCATTAACACAGCGTCCTGGTTTTTTCGTCGTACTCCAGGTGGGATTTATGTAGCAGACTGTCTGACAGGCGGCTTATCAAGTCAAGAAAAACAACCTCTTTGAGTTGTACAACAACTGGGAAACTTGAACAATAGACCTACTTGGAAATCAGCAAACTAGCTGCCAATTAGAATGTCCATTATAACCTGATGTCGGTTATTTGGTTCAGTATAAATTAATTATTATCAGCTGTGCTGCAAAACATAGGTTGTAGAAAATCAAAAATGTTTTTTGTTGTTGTTTGGATCACTGTTTGACAAATCAATAATCACACGTTGAGTAGCTAGTCAGTAGCATCACAAATCACTTTACACGATAAAGGTCATATATTAGATTCATAAAGTGACATACAAATCATACTCAAATAATGTGTGGTTAATGGAACAAACGCACTTCGTATAATCTGGGGCCGGAGAACAAGCAACGATCTGAGGATTGCCGGGTCTGTTGATATACGCTGGACAAAACCCATCTTTTGCACACGGATACAAGAGGGTACCATAATTTCATAACAACCTGTGGACAACCTGTAATTTGCTTTATTGGTGACGATTCACTTCTGACGTAAAAGTTTCTTCAGACCAGATGAACTAGCTACAAGCCTGGTTGTATCTAAGACAGACTAGAGGTACGCAACCAAACGGAGCAGAAGATGACAGGCCGTTGGTCAAGCACACATAGGCAAGAGTCAATATTAAGATGCAATTGCCAATTAGAACAGGTCGGGGACACGTGAGTAGCCCGACAGAAGTTTAATTTATATAGTCTGTCAGATAAGTCGGCTAAAAGGTTGAGTGTTGTCTGGGAGAAAGTAGATAGGTAAATCATAATTTTGGTGTATTATGATTGTTGTCTCATGCAACCATCAATGCAAGTTTACACGATTATTTTGTCACCTCCACGGTCATTTTTGTCATGCTCTCTCATAAATCAGATTATGTTTTATTTTCTGTTATTCTGTAACATCAAAACTGTCCTTCTAATTAAGTCTAGCAGCTGCTATGTTCGTCACAACCACATGATTTCTTAACATAACCCTAATTAGATGCTTCCTACTAATCTGCGTTACATACTGTTCAGTTCATGCGCTTATCCTATTCACCGTTACACGATATGAAATTATGTTTACATGGTCTAAATTCATGCACAAAACCTGTCTTCTTTACCATGGTTACAACGCCTACTAGCTATCTGTCGGTAGCATTGTCTGGTTTCTATTTTATTTCCTCATGGAATTTGAGAATCACTGTTAGCCACTAGTATACTGCTGCTATGACGGAGGACCTACGATTGAGTTGTTCGTGAACAAAACATCTTAGACCTTGCTGTTTCACCTATTTCACATGGAAGAGAATGGTTATCACATCGTCATGAGTTTGAAATCTGGCTTAGCCGGTGTAAACTGGCTAGATGAAAGGAAGTGTGACAACCACCCAAACCAATCAGTGTTAACAAATGGTGATAACTGACTGAATTGCCTGCAGTTCGATCGGTAATCATAAGACTAGCCATCATCATCAATGCTGACAACAATTATTGACAAGCTACAAACAAATCATGAAACATGAAAAAGGTAGTGAACGGAATAGAATACATTCATCAAACAAGGCAAATTGCTGACGAAGAAAAAGAGAAACGACCTGGTGTACCCAGTTCCTGTGAGTCTGTTACGGAGTAATCAGAGTGTTTACATCTCGTTAACGAAATATAAACACAAGCAGACAACTTAGTCCCGTATGAGGGCTACGCGCACGGTCCTAATCACTCGTTTACCACTCACTTTACTGTTATGTATCAAACCTATATTGTTAGAAATTGTTACACTATCCTCTGGCTATGTTTTTAATCAAAATACCCTTGTTACGACAAAAAATGAGATGCAAACAGAATGACTGTATATATTCAGTATCTAACCAGGTGGACCTCTCCCAGTCTTTTCTGAGAAGGATTGATTCAGAATTCAAGTTTTAATTTCAGAAGAATTTATTAAATTTTATCTTGTACGTGATGCACATTTGAAATCCGATGTTCAAATGGATCTCCATAAGTGATTAACTTCCACCAGTAGTGTCCGATAGATTTAACTCTCTCCGACTAGAACCATCTGTTGTGGTATTTGAACGTATTTTCTCAAGTTAATGTGTTTCTTCTTGGGGGTAGGTGGGAGCTTAATAATACTAGGGACTCCTATTTATACTGTAGCAGTAGAGTTCGACAACTTTACTTTAAAAATATTGACAGAATAACCATATTTTTAAAAGATATGTTGAGTTACCTTTATGACTATGCCTAGTATTTTGAAGTACTGTGGATTTTAAAGGGAAGTGTGTTGTTAGGTGACTCTTGATTGCAACTTGTTGGAACGACTACACAGCCTTCATACTAGAATCACGGATAATATTTTTTAGATACCCAGTAGCAAAACTTTTCGGAATAAACCAAAGATAGTAAATAAGAAGATTTTAGAAAATTCAGCGTTTTTTATATTGCAGTGGCAAGATTACACGAGGGTCAGGGTACTACTGTTTTAACCGCAAAGGACGCTTAGCCTGGTAAGTTGTTTATCACACGAAATTCATTACACGGTATGTGAAAATATAGAATAGCGAACGTGATGATGTGTATCCATACCCGTCGGGCAGCAGTGCATCGTAATTCGCTCTGGTACACGTTTTACATAGTGCACATGTACGTTTTCAATAGTTGCTTCTGGTCCTTCATCCCTCTTGGCGTAGAAACCTACCTTTTTAGTTCCCATGTATTCGGATCTTGCTATACTACTCAAAAACAACAATATCAAGCGGTATAACCTTGGACATGAATCAACTAGCGACTTTTCGAATCCAAGAGCTGTCTCACTTAGCCGTCTCCGTTCATTTAATTCAATCTTACTTTATCACTGACAGAAGACAAAGACTCATCTACTCAAGCTATGATGCATGTTGTACTTTAGCTGATCTAATTGTGAACGCTTCGTTCAACCTTAGAACAGGTAATCAATGAAAAGCAATGGTGAAACTTCTCATTTTTCAATTGGTTAAATTAGATTGGTATGCACTTCTCTAACTCAAAACCGTAAGTAGGGGTCCCTATCTAAACCTATTCCAAATTCACTGGCAATTCGTAAAACAAAATTTTCCCTTGAAAAATCTGAAAATCGAAGACAGAAACGCTATGCTACACGATTTATGCCTCGACAGATTTCGCTGCATCTTTACTGATGCTTACTGCAAACTGGTAAGTTTTATCAAACTGTACAATTCAACTGGTTCAGGAGCGGGATCTTTCTAAATCATGCTAATTTTGCAAGCCATTGGACCAAGTCATAACCTAGGTCCCGTCGTCGGATTTACTTAAGATCTTGGCTTCTGTTTGAACTGTATGAGAAGATTATCCATAGATAGTGTTATTCGTTGCTACGGTTCACTCTTTGGTCAGTATTTAAATAGTTTGTGTCTGTTTCAATTATGTTTCCCTTATGTTTCGTTCTGAATGGAATCGAACCTGCCACAGCTTAGAAAGGCCGTTCTTGTATGGATACGGGAAAGTGATTTGGTCTACTGGGATACTTAAGGCAAAAGTTTTGTATCACGCAGCAGTGTTTTTTGTGCAGAAGTGTGTCTTCTTCGAAGTTTTTTCTTGATAAAAGAACTACTGACAACAATTCAAAACGACTAGGTTTGAATACTGTTTAACGCGAGGGTGGTGAGTTAGTAAACATGAGAGTCTCAAAGGGTACCACTTTTTTTCAAAAACAAAGGGCAACATTTCATTCATCTCGCTTGCGCCTACTGAGCTGTGAAAGACGCTTGTTCAGCAACGAAAAACTAACGTACATGTCACCGTGTTGAACGCAAGTTACCGTTCTATTTCGAATGTGTAAAGCGCCGAATTCATGATGTACCCTAGGAAGATGAACTCCAAGATATTGCAGAACTGAAGCTGTGTGTATTATGTTCACACCACACTAGGTTGGAACACATGTGAGACTGACACATTAGTGTCCCACATTGACAAGGAGACGCAGGTGAAAAAGGTTTCTGTGGGTCATCAAGTGGCAAGCGTGTCCCTTCATGTAGTAGGGGGAAGTTGAGTTCACATCTGACTTGTATATGCAAAAGATGATGAAGTATGAGGGTGGCATATTATAATAGTCAGTTTCTGATCAACTCTGGCTAAACTTACGATGGGTTTATTCGAAAGTTAGTTACTGGTTGTGTCTAGAAAAGACGGTAACTATGAGGCGATAGTTAACCACGGCTAGAGACCGGGTTTTTGGAAAGTTTAATATCCTGGATTGTTGCAGCAGCTCTGGCAGATTAATTAGTAAGATCATTGATGTAACATCCAAATCCCGGACTACATTTGTTAATCTGCGACATCGGTGTGAAATTGAGCCTTCGTTGAAGGACAGGATGTACAGAGCCTTAGGGAGTGTAATCCCTCTTAGTTTCTACGAAACTTGGTCTGCTCTTTTCGATGATTCTCAACGCGTGTTTCCGATTATCACTGTTTATTCCGGTAATAAACACGAGTTTTGGTTATTATGACTCAAACGTCTCTCAGAAGTGATCATAGCTCTTAAATATGCATAGCGTTTTCAGCTACAGTATCACTCACACGCTAATGTGCCTGGGCGTCGTCGATCGATCATGCCTAACGTGAGGTCAGTAGCGCAATGATCAGCACAGTTGCCTCATGGGAACGTGACCGAGTTAGAATCCTGGCGATGGCAAGGGTACGCAGTGCTGCCAAACGCCAACAAGAGGGAAACTCTAGTACAATGCTTCTTTTTGAAAGAGACTGACTGAAAACTCTGTGGGAATGCAGCAGCTGTTATTAACAATAAATGGGGTTAAATTAATACTGGTTGCTGCCACAGTCGCTTTGAGCGCGTACGTTGAGATCACAGCACAAGCATCAGTACGGTTTGTTGGTTTGTCGCTACGTGGAGTTCGTTAACTCGGACACGTCATGTGGCTGATGTCTTATGGCTTGTTACGTTGTGCGCACTCTTTTCGATCTGGGTTCCATCAGCTTAGCAGTCAGGTGATCAGTGCGTCTGGTGAATTACTGCCCTGACAGCCTGTTTATCCCCGGCCGGGAGCCTATATTCACAGACGAACACGCCCTTGATCAAGCCCCTCCGTTCGACGTGCATCTTGTGACCAGACCAAACTTTGTCTACATTTCCGTAGGTTGTCTGCCAGTTCATGCGGCTGGCTGGTGGCTCTATCGTGGGAACCAACTACTCACACCTAAAGGATAAGTTAAGGTCAGCATAAAACGGGACGATGAACATGAACGATTTAAGGCAGGCTGGGCGTACACCCTTACTCCTCCATTTCGACGCTGGATGATACGACAGGCAAAGTGACGATCACGGAAAAGTTGGATTTGTTTTGACTAGCAAGACTTGCCGACTGGTGACAACGTTCATCGTTTCAAGCCATTGAGTACGTCAACCTGTTGATTCAGCGTTACTGCTAATGCATAGAGGAAACAATATGATTGATGACAACTCCATTACGTTGGAACGATGATGTTGGGTCAACAACAACATCCAAAACATACAACAAACTGACAAGAATGACCTCAAAATCCGACTGGCCAGGGCAGCCTTCAAGATTATTAATTACTGATCAGTAGTCGGGGATTTGGTTAACTTCAAGCTGAACATCACCCACAATTGATCACAGCTGTCGCATTCCCACAGACTTGTAGTGGTCAAGACGAGTTACTGAATAGACTAGGTAAATGCCAGTATAACTCACTAGGCTACCGATGATAACGAAATGAACGAGTGAGACAAAACAGTTACAAAGTTCCAGCAAGTTATGGTAATCAAAAGGATTTGACTCACAGGAAAGTGTTCACAAGTGTTCGAGATGATCACCACAATATTCCAAATTAATAGCATACGGAAGTGGGTAACATCACAGAGTTGTCGTGGACTGCTGTAGCGCGATCAGGGATGCGACAATGTTCGTAGTACAATAGAGCTAAAACAATTGGATGATAGATCCGTGTAGTATCGTCGAACAACTGCTCAACAGAGAGAAGAGCGGACCGACGTGCACAAAATTGGTATTGTATTACAAGGTCACTCCTATCAATTTGAACAACATGCATAGGTGATATTAAAGGTTGTTGTACGGAAATGAAACATCGTTTGCAAACAAAAATAAGGAAATCTCTACAGACTTTGCAGTCAGCCACTTTCAAACAGAGGAAGCACTAGACTGGAGTTTCACTTTCATTAGAGCTCGTCAGTAGTGCATATCCTTGCCATTGCCCGGACTAGAACTCCGGCCATGCTTTCAGGAAACAACCATGTCAATAATAAACACGGTCGCCCTTTAAGCTAATCGTTTTATGTTCAACTGCATGTTTAGGAGATTACTTGAATAACGTTTGGTCGTATCACACACTTTGCACAGTGTTCATAGGCGTCTTTTCACGATATCTGTTATCAACAACTTAATGTCAACACGTTTTCAATTGATGACGCTTCACATTCTGAGTACATTTTGTATGTATTCAGTGTTTGATGCCAGGGTGCGAGGCTGTTGGCCCAAGTTCCCCAGGTTCTTCTTTTGATGTCACGGGGATCTCATCCTTTCTGAAGATAGTCATGAAGAAACTGACATGGCACTGCTTTTCATGAACATGGCGTATATGTAAGCCTAATTAGACGGTAAAATTCGTATCCATGCCATCCACATGGCACATCTGCTAGGCATTTAAAAGTCTGACAACATCTTAAGTCACATCCTAGATGAGATATCAACTACAACTGGCGACAGGCTATTCTAACGGACAATCACCGTTGACAGAAAAATTTTGTCTGACCAGTGGTTGAGGTCTTGATTTAAACAACTTTTAATTGTGACTCCATAACCCATTGTGATCTATAAGGATAAAGACTTTCGTAATCAACCTCTCAGAGAATAAAACAAAATGATAAGACTTTGATAAACAATGGTCAGAGATCAAAGATTTTAAGACGCGCTTGGTACAAAAAGTTCCAAAGTTAGTAGGAGTCTCTTTGCAACCCACCGTACACGCTCTAGTGCATTCATATACCTCCTAGTACTGGACACACTGCTGAGTTAGCATGTTGTGACCGCAGAAACTGCTTAGCTTGGGAAGTTGTTTAGTACTAGACATCCATTACAGGTTGTGAGAAACTACTGAACAACGAAAACAAACACTATTTTGTATGGTTAACACGCATCCGCATCTTTAGCAGTAGTGAAGCGACATTCCCTGTTGCGACACTTCGCGCATAGTACATACACACGTTTCCAATATTCACTTTCGTTTCCCAGTCTTTGTGATATTGAGATCTTCCTTTTGGTTTCTGAGGGTTCGAATTGTGCTATACTACTTACAAATGAAGCTGTATATCATACACCAAGCGTAACGAATGATCAAACAGGAACCTATAAAGAGTTTAAAAGACTTTCGAGTCAAACAGAGGAAGAGTCCGTTTTATCATCCACAGTGAAGTTATTTTTTGCGGTGACTTCAGAAGAACAAATTGGGTGATAGCAATATACCTAGATTTTTCTACGATTCACCTTGACAGCACATACAGCTGTTTGTGTATATTGTGGTAAGAAGACGTTGTCAGAGAGCTGGACACAGTTGTTGTCGCCGTTTGAAGGAGGCCACTGCTCTGATCACTGTTTAATTGCATTATCGCCAGCTTACAAAATGGTAGGACCATGCGAGTTCCCGGTTTTCAAATTATCCGTGTACATAGAAGAGTGACCAAAACTTCTATCTGGTAAATCGCTGATATAGATTAGAACTGATGATGCTCCAAGGACCGATCATTGGGATACGGCAGCTTTTACTACAAAAAGCTAACCGACCCACTTCAGCCATGAATTTCTTCCAATATAAGCATTATCTTTGGAGTTCAAGAATGTCGACCAGTCAGGCTATTCAGACAAAAGTGATATGTTACTGCGTATAACCTGCTTAACGTTTATGATATGTATGATAAAAAAACAGATGTGAAGAGATGACAAAACCACTGCATAACAAAATACTTGTGTTTAACGACTTATTGGGTGCCCTTTACAGTGTTCTGTATGTATGCCCGTAATGTGATTGACCTGTTTGTACTTCATCAATTATAAAGGCGAATGCGAACGAAATTCTCACCTAAAACGACTCAGACCAAAACTCCCTTGATTTAAACCCGACTGAACATAGAGCTACGTATATTCCTATTTGGTTTTATATATTTCTGTAACCTACGAAGTGAACATGATAGCCATCAACAGGATAGATATAAATTTAAAAGTCCTAACGATTCTCTGTTTTTCACTCCTGAAACGGTCACTGAAAAGCCTGATTTTAAAACTGAAGACTGATTAAATATCATGACACCATGGCCCCATTTGGAACAGGGGTAATCTGCGTGAAATAATTAGGATCATACAACCAAACAGACCAGGATCGTTGCTGCACTCATCGATACACAGAGAACGGAAAGGAGTGTGTTAAAAATCACTACACCTCAGCAGTGGTCACACTAAGCAATCTTAATCGTGTCGGATCTCTGTAGCTTACTTTATAGACAAGAATCAGTGTAAAGGGATTAGATTGGACACATGCATTATTACGAAGTCAACCAGTGATTCACAGAAGACGAGGGCCAATCAGTGTCGACAACGCGAGCAAACTGGTATGTCGGCGCAATCAGGATGGCATGCTACCTTAACATCGGATTTTGTCATGACGAGCGTCTGAATAAATCAAGTTATTTAAGTGCGTCACGTGTTAGAACAAACGAGCTACAAGCGGAGCCGAGTCAACCAATAGGAAAACGAAAACATAGGCACCAACCGTTATTCTTAATTTTACTGATGCACCTTGTCTATAAAATAACCATTGGGAACTCAATAAACTGAAAATTGCTCTGTGTCATAAGTTCTGCTTTTAATTTCGCTTAGCAAGGTAGCGACTTTTCAACAGCAGTAGTAAAATGAGGAAATCCAAGTAGTCCTGCGGCATCAGCTTTTCTATTGGTTGATTTGACTCCGCTTGTCACCTCTGTTTTGTCTCGCGGCACGGTTAAACAACTCGTTTCACCCAGGTGTTCTTTATGGTAAACCAGCTACTACACCATCCTGACTGCCTGCCATACCAACATTAATTTGTTCAACTGATCCACTGTGATTGTCTCTTAACTTTCGTTAATCATTTGTTGGGCTCATATCAAGAAGCTCGTTCAACCCAACCCATTTGCCGACAGTAGAGACACTTACCCTCTGTATGATGGGGAATGACTTGTCAATGAACAACGGAAATCATAGGATGCTCTTATGGAGTCAACATATTGAATATTTTTTTAAAATAGAAGTGTATGCAGTTTTGGAACCAGAATTCTCGCTATCCAGTTAAGAAGGACATTTATTTTGTGCAGAATTTGCTCTTTTTCATTACTTAACTGGTTACACAGTAGATGGCATCATTGTCCAAACAAGCAAAATAAATAGAATAATACAGAGAGACAGACAAAATTAGAGAACGATGAAGTAATCGATGAGTAAAGGATAATACTCTTTGGAGCAAACATATTAGTAACCTGAGCAAGGTGGTTATTCCTCCTGATCGTATACGCATTGTCACCACAATAGGTATGTTCTATCCTTCGGACATAGACCAGGTTATCCAAACAAAGCGGGCTTTCTCATTGGTTCTTTCATGTCCCTGATCCAGATGATGCACCGACCATCAAACTGTCATTTTCATCAGAGTAGAACTTGACAAGCGGTAGGTTGGCATATACAATATATGTCAGCACGAACAATGTTAGGGTAGCGAGATGAATACGCCTAGCAGTTAGCGAAATGCGCTGTTGCTGATGACAAGCCAGCAAACTTTGTCAGCGCCCACATGGCGTTCCCACTGCATATCACCTAATATTTTAAAACGGAACCTCATGTATAAGGGTAGTATAACCTTTCTGTCTTCAAATATCACAACCCAAGAACGTTACAATATAAAGTTCTGGTCATAATCGAAAAGCCGAATACTCAATATAAAGGAGGTCCGAGGGATTTTACATTGTGACTTCCTCACATTCTAGGATCAACACCTCAACCAATTAGTACATCCTATCAATCCGCCAAATGGTAACCGATATTCGCCAGTTAGATTTACCAGGTTCACTTAACCAGTGTTGTGAACCAAGAACACGGATGGCACAAGGGTTATTTATTCAGGAAACCAACACACAGGTTATGCGTCTGAACATGACAACAAACAAAAACAGTCATCTGCATATGTTACTGGGCCAAGACTGTCACGGTTGCCACAGACGTCAATTTTCAGCTCTTTTACCTACCAAAAATCATTTCATGCGATGCTACACTCCGAGGTTTCTTCTTGTATTTTTCTTGCGATTACTTCAATGTCAAAATCTATGCTGTTGTCCCACAACATGTTAACAATGGTGTGAGTATAGCATAGTACGATCGTCCCTCCTCACTACACCATAGCATATTAGCTTGTCTGGATTGATATTAGGTCTTTTGCAGTTTTGGCTGGAGGTATTTTGAGACAGCATTCATAAAATTATGTTTCAGCTTGGCAGCACTCCTAGTTCACCTTTCTTACGTCGGAGAAAACGCAGGTTGTAAAAAACTGAGTATGTTTAGGGTTTACTCAGTTAGTTAACTTGGTTTTTTGTACCTCATCCCTAGTTCAATGGGAAATGCATGAACCTCATATTGTGGATCAGCCCTGATAACTCAGCTGTGACTATTACAACGTGTTGCAAATAAACTCAGGCCCTCAGCGAATAAACAGGACCAACAAGCCGTCCCCCTTTTAATACTAGGTCTGAAATGGCTGACCGATTCAAGTTGATGGGGAACAGTTGTTTTCTGTCCGAGTGTGCATATGTAGTTTTGCAAAATAAACCATGGAGCTACCCTGTCCATTTTTTGTCCTGGGTCGTTGGAGGAAGAGCACATGAAGATCAACTGATGACTGTTCACTCAGAATATTTGCTTACTTCGTTTAAACCACTAGTGTCTTTTGTTCACTAGTAGAGGTTGGTGGTCCATTGGCTAGTAGCCATTTTGATGGTACTGATGACTTCAGCCGACATTAATGTCAGCCTCGTTCTACTAAAATACACATATACTGATTTTATTTAGAGATTAGTAATTCTTATTTTTACTTACCTGTTACCAGTCCCGTTGTTGTTACAAACTATCAGGAAAGTTTCTATCATACACTGTCGGATATCGGCTTGCATTCTTACAAACTATTGAAGGTGATTAACTTACTCGGGGGGACGTATGTTTTATTAAGAGGTTGTCAGTTTAAGTCGAATTTCTGAAACTCATTCTTAAGAGAAGGAAGGTGGTACTATCACGCTTTTACGCCTTCGTATAAAATCTGAAGTCAGTTATGTCAGTTTCTTCGATAAGTCTGAAAAACAAACGCAGATCGATTAGTGGAAAGTAACACGCCTAACAACCTGACATAATGCGAACATTGAAAATACTCCCACGATGTATGAAACACAATTGTTTAGTGATAATCATTTGGAAACGACAGACAATTTTATGTCGCCCTGTGTGCTTTGTTTACGACCCTTACTTTCAGTATAACGTTTGACGTAGGTCTTTAAGTAAAGTTTCTCAGTCAGACACGAGTATGTTTTGGCCATAGTTTTAATCTTCCCAAACAGCCAAACTTCAGACGACAATGTTTTCAAGGTCACATGTTCAGTTCACTCAGCATCTGTCTGTAGCTTATGTGACCACCCACATTGATGAATGTTAATATTCTCAAACATGTGTTATATTTTTTTCTTAAATTCATCTGAATCAAGCAAAGAAAACCGTAAAAAGTTATGTTTCAACCACATTCCAGTTTGAGGCATTTGGTTCGCTTCATAAGTCTGCTTAAAACAAGGAAAGGGCGGTAACATGTAAATTTGACGCTGACTGTAATATCAAATAACCCTAAGTAAGAATATATACGCAAAAACATTACGGTGACTGAAGACGAATACGATTTTGCAGTACCATTAGATTAATAGGATACTTGTTTCTGTACACCTACTACAGGCTTTAAGCGTCTAATCGCGATCGTTTCGACGAAACGCAGGTGAAGCCGACTGGAATGAAGCGCTGTAATTCTGAATGTCAAACGGATACTACACCGATGCAGCCACTATGTTCGACAGTTGACGAGATTAGTAGTTTAAATGAACCAGGGACGAATTTGTCAGTCCGCTTGGTTCTGTGCTGAACTTATTTGGGCAACTGTTCCTTCATGCCACACTTCAGACACGTAACCGTTTTACCGTTTTGTTTGGTGAATATTGTGTGGGTTAGCTCCAATGTTTGTTTTCGCGTGATGGAAGGTAACAGTGATTTGTATGTACTGTAACTAACTATGATTTCAGCTGTTATGATGTAGATTGAGCAGTTTAACCGAAAATGTTTTGGCTAGAAACAATGGGCCGTCATCCCTGAATGGTAATTTAGGGCAGACTTTCCTTTCTCATCCACGCTACCATTGCTTCTTAGTAGTAATTTAGTGCGGATTAATAGGAATGGTAAATGACTCATAATCAGTTCACAATATCAGAAGAAAGATGTGTTTATTGTGATTCTGTGTTAACACCGCAGTATAAAATTATGTGAAGATACTGCGGTGATATGGGAAAGGAGGAATAGCGGTAAGTCCCTGAACAGGATCGTGCACGGATGACAGGTTGATGTGAGTTCCGTGCTCCTGTTATTCAACTAGCCGACTCGCATCGTCCGACTTGTGGGTTGGACAAATTAAGCGCCACTGCATATGCGATCACATGATGATGAGTGAGCCCGCTTGTGGGTGGTCACGACCTTGGTCAAGGGCAACTATGATTTGAGTAACATTTCATTAGTCAGATGACTGTTCGACTTATGATGATGTCAGTTAGGGTGCTACTTGTTCGTCGACTGACTGCACCGGATACCCACCATCGTGCAACTTGTGGCTGTGAGCCATCAAAGTTCACCGATTAAGTAATCCAGTAGACGAAAACGCGTACTGCATACAAAATTTCAAACAATTCTTGCTTGTTTCCTATTGGTTTAACCCTTGTGAAGTGGGCGCACCCATCAGCCAAGGTTGACTTCCGATATACAGGTCCGGTTATTGACGCCTTAGTTCGACGGCAGGTGTCTTAAAGTAATGGATAATCCACCCAGTCGTATGGACAACCTGAACATACACTTTATGTTCGTGAAATAGAAAGAAATGTAAAACGGACGTTGAACCTACGGTACGACCCAGAACTAGGAACCTGACAACAAAATCCAGAGTCCTCACCAAAGCGCTTACCCAACGGGCATGCCTCCTAAATGAGTCCGGCGAACGAAAGAGCACAACGCACCGCTGAAAACACTGCAAGATTAGCTAGCTGTGGGTAAGGGAAGGTGTATACACATTTCCAGACAAGTCGATCGGCCCTATCCATCCAATGTTTTGGCCACCACGGTCCACAATCGATAATAGCTTGCTGTTCAAACATGTCTTTGTAGTCATTTCAAGGCCTGAAAGGCAATGCTGAACGGGGAATCGGCATGCGCCGGTGAATACAAATAGACAAAAAAATACCATCTTTTTATAACGGATTGTGTCACGACGACAGTTTTTTCACCAACCGATTGACAATAAAAAGCTACACCAATAAAAGACTGATCAAAACCTAACAATTCTTCTACTGAATCTGAGACACGTCATGCTGTGTTTTCAGATTTATCGCACTATCCGTGGACTCTGATATAACGTTTTATATCCATGCTGTGAAAACAGTAAGTTTTGCTTGGCACCTTTCAGTTTTGTGGCCTCGTCACTGAGCCGTGTCGTTCCACTCCCCGTAAACATGTCTTACTTGACCATTGTATTCGTGCCGCGATGAAGGCAGCTTTTTGCGTTATTGAGATTTCGACGTGGACAGCTAGTTCACAAATGTTGCTCAGATTGAGGTGATTCGTATTCTGGAAACCTGTTTTGTGCTGAGAAACGACATATTTATCCAGGATGCGAAGCTGTTTGATTAGGGTCAACACAATAGTTGAATGATTGCGATCTAGAATAACATGTTGATATATGTGAGTACTGGTCGAGCTGGACTTGAGAGTGAGGGACGTAACGCACTACTTACGAGTATTCTGTTTGTTCGCAAACCAACTTCTCTAGGAGTGCATAGACTGTAAATGTAGGTGCTTCTGATGACAGTTTAGAATCAGTTGAAGATACGTATGTGAACAACCAGTTGTTATCGATCGTGGTCCGTGATGGCCAGAACACTGGGTCGGTGGGGCCCATCGACTAAACTGGAAATGTGCATACACCCTCTCTTGTCCACAGCTAGCTAATTTGGCTGTGGTTTCGGGAATGTGTTATGCTCTTTCGTTCACCCGACTGGTTTAGGTGACGGACCCGTTGGGTAATCGCTTTTGTGTGGACTCCGGATTTTGTTCATAGGTCTGGGAAGTACCGTACAAATGTTGAGTAGCAGCCGTTTGCTTTTGAGTGCACAAAAGCGCTTCCTGAAACCCCAAACTTTTTCCATCGTGATTGCTTGTGAGGATCGTAAACAGCCACACGTCAAAGCACGCGTGCACTGTACTTCACATAGTTAAGACAGTTAAGATAACTTAACCACCGCTGTGTCATCAAGAAGAGTTTCTTCATCAGGTAAAAGCTACCGCAGCATTGTTTGCTTATTCCATAACTAGACCGAGAATTCTGTTATGTGTGTGATGGAGTGTAGCTTACTCAGTTCGAATAAATATCGCACAACAAACCACCACTTGTTTTGAAGTGGAGTGAAGGGACCTGATGGATACAAACAATTCTAGTTACACTTCAGTACCAAACAACGACGACTGAGAAAATATAAAAATCAAATGAAGTAAGGTGAGAAACATAGCATCAGGTTCAAACGATATAGAGGAGATGTGTCAGGTTAGTAGGGCTGTAGTTATCGATTAAATTTAACACAGCGGCTACTGTGTCTCCTCTCGAGACGATCGGGCAACCAGAGCATTACTCACAGTTGAATGTGGCTTATTGTTCATATATGAGGATTCAGTCATGCCAAATGTGGGGTCAGTGGCGCACTGGTCAACACGGTTACCTTATGGAAGCGTGGTCGGAGTTCTAGGCCCGGCAGTGGCAAGGATATGCACTACTGACGAGCTGAAATGAGAGCGAAACTCGAGTCTAATGCTTCCTCTGTTCGAAAGTGGCCGAATATAAAGCCTGTCTGAATGCGACAGCTGAGATCGATTGTGAATGATGTTCAGTTTATGTAATATGGAATAATTCTGGTGTTCAGTTTTTGGTGGAGCTTAGTATCGTTTCTTTAAAAGTGTTTCTTTTTCAATGATCGTTCGTGTAGTATCCCTCTCTCTCTTCGAATACCAAGAAAGGGATACAACACTCCACGTACTACCTGCAAACCGTTTATGCTGTTCCTAGCAAATATACACACTTTGTCTGCACGCCGTATTCATTCCGATAGAGTGAAATACTGGGCACTGAATGTGTCCTTGTCTGTTCCATGCTTCCGGTGTGGTGCTTATTGATGATTTGTCTGTAAGATCACAAATTCCTACAGAGACTCCAAGAAATCAGACTGAGGTAGTCTTTCTAAAGCAGCGATCTTTGTTGTCAGCGCACACACAAACACCTATCATGAAAAGACGATTACATTATTATGCCTCGCTCTAATCCGTGCTTTCTGCTGTTTGTTGAAACCGTCGATAATAGCCGTGTTAAACCATTATTACGCGCATGCAAGCCATTAGTCTTCCGTGCATCTAACAGTTTAGTTCACATCCCGACCAATAGTTTGGTAGCTTTTCCTTGTTTCTCATTTCATCTATCAAATTGTTTGACACTGAAGAATCTAAACGAGTTGCTACCAAAAAGCTCTGAACATCCTCCCATTGTTGTATTCAAGTTTTTGGAAGAAAGCGATAAGGATATGTCTTCCTGAAAAGCATTAAGTTTTTCTTCTACTCTAGTTCAGTATAAGTACGTCCCTGGCCAGTGCCAACTTCTAGAGGGGTTTTTGTTTTGTTATTTCTCCGCGGATGCCCTGATATGCCTTTCGGCTGTTTCCAGTAAACTCTTTGACATTGGAATTTTGCATTCTTACCAGTCTATCATTGTACAGTAAATTACTTTCTAAACTGAGGATGGACGGATAAAGACTGTGACAGACAGAACCAAATAATTTCGGTTTCCGAACTCCAAGAGTGTTAATCCATTAGGTTTCCAGTGGAGGAAACTACCTGTTTCTCTTTGTTTTATCCACTGTGTTCAAAATTATCATTTGTCAGCAAACTTTACACTTGCGCGCATTGCTCGTGATCACTGCATATATGTGTGATAGACACGAGAGAGACCTGTTATAACCAAAGTTTTTGTTATTGAGGAGCTTGATCATGTTGCATATAATCACAAGGATTACGTAGGTGGGTAGATACTGGTTGAGAAGTTAACTTGAACCAACATACTCAAAGTCATCAACTACAATATCACACTGATTTGTTGAATAAAACAAATTGTTTAGGGTCACTTGTGAGTGATTGTGGCTTAGTCTGTCACGCTGATTGGTTGAAACCAAAACTACTGAAATGTGGAATAATACGATGCAGGCGAAAAGTTTTGCAAATGAAGGCTAGTTCAGACCAGTGTGACCAGAACAACAAGCTCTAGGATAACACCTTCTAGAATTGTAACGACCAACTTGTACAATGATAATCTGAGAATACGGTTCTCGAACAAGGATATAGTCTGTCATAGGTTGCATCTACGAATAACCACAGTATTCCGCTGTGTTGGATAGAAAGATAAATTTGGTAGTTACCCACATGAAGGCCGTCATAAATGGAGTCATATTTGAGTAAACATTTCCGAAGGCCACATTTGCTGTTTTTAATGAGTGCTTCGATCCAGTAGTAGTAAGCTTTAAGAACGGTTATTGGGTAGACGAATGTGTACTTACAGGTGCACCGACAAGTGCTAGTCGAAATGTTGGTTGTGATTATTTTTTTGACAGAAGATACACACAATAGTGTAGTTCCACCAGGGAGTACCGTGATTACAAGCTACATCGAATGGGCCTGGTTATTCCGCGGACAGTCACTTCAGTATACCATAAATGAAGAGGACCCTTTTTTTGAAGTCGAAAACAGCGTCAGGTTGATGAAATATCAACAGTAAATGTAGTGCGATGGTTGAATTAGGGTGCTTCTTTGTCGTATTGGTGAAATTGTTGAACATAGAGTCACTCAATGCAGTCAGAAAAAACTACTTGCTATTTATGGTATCCTGTTACTGGAAAGAGTGTTGCGCCGGCAAACGATGGATATTTTACTGCACCTTTGTTCTGTTATTTGGTTTGATCATTGCACTTTACTAGTTCGCCGTAGGACCTTGTAAAATTTAACAGAAATTCGTCGTGAGACCTGCTGAACAATATGCTACTGACTTCAGTTTTCAAGTTTAATATGGAAAACGGAAATTGTTGGTTAGTTTGTAATTCATTCTCTCCTAAACCGCTGTAATCGTAGTGAAACTAGTAATTGGAGCGACTTCTTTTAAACTCATGTCGTTTATAAAATAATCATGCCTACAGCTGCAGAACGCTTCAGAAGTGTTTTTTTCGTGGGAAGTACGTTTTCTCCTAGCTGAAATTTATGAGTGTAGTGAAAATTAACTAGTTGAGTGCGATCGTTGATGAGCTCATAATGAGTAGAAGTAGTCTACTAAGAAGTATCCTGAAGGATGCAATCCTTGTTATGCACAGTAGAACTTACGGGGTTTGAGTTAGGTTAATATTTACCGGTCGACTCGGCCCGAATCTTCGCAAAAGTTATCACAGACAAAAGAGGATCATGTCATGTATTATACTGGGTCAGATTATACCATTTAACAGATGGTGAATATCTATGCGTTCATGATACAATGACAGCTGTTATGGAGTAAATTAAATGGCAATTTTGACAGTTTGTGAGAAATATTCAAAACTATCGGATTGCTCATTTTTTGTAGATGTTTCTGACCCAGCTAAATCTCACGATCATTCTCCGACACATGTACTTCTCTAGTGATATTCGGTCAACTGACGGTTGAGTTGTCTCAACTGTTTTCGAAGATGTAAAAATGTGATCACATGTGTGTGATGAAAACCCAGTCGACTGACCGTTTACTTGAACATTGACAAAACAAACAATTTGGCAATGGGCAAATTCAACGTCGCTTGTGAGTTACAACCTCACGATTGGACGAATAGTTTTGAACGTTGCATCCTTCATTATTTGCCAAGTTGTTCGTTTTGTGTTGTGCCATCCAGATTACAGATTATAACTGCTTGTGACATTGAGATCAGCCAATGACAAACTCTGATGTACATCTATAAATCTGGACACTTGTTTCATAACTAACAAGTGCTCCCTGAAACCAGTCTGAATTCTCCTCCCTACTTATTGCACTTCGAGTTTCAATTCGAATATGATTTCCAGGGCTATTCGAAGCACCTCATTCCGAGTATTACAAGGCAGTATGGCCGTTTTGAACACACTACATCCATTTTGATTGTCCCGTTGTTTAGATGTGTTGAGGAACCACTCCGATTTCGCGAATCTCTCAATACCTCGCTCTTTCTACCGCTAATGACAAGGATCCGATTAGCCAACAGGCCAGTTTGAAGAAGGACACACAGTCGCGAACACTGTTCACTCAATGTGCGTTTACATGATGGTCAAGCCAACAAATCAATGTGAACAAAGCAAGTTTATTCCTATCAAGATACCAATAGCAGCTCATGATAGTGATTTGGAAGTGGACGGGCAATTATCAGTGTACCAGTTAGAAAAAACATGTTCAGACAACCAGATGCAAGTACAGAGCGTCACCAATACAACCGAAGCAATGAGCATGAAGCAAACAGAGTTAATCAGGGATGCTGAGGTTGATCGAAACTATCTTCTCCTACTGGTTTTAACTAAAGTGAACCCATACATTTTCGTACTAAATGAACTTGTTCTAGTCAGAGTGAACTGAGTTTCTTTTCGCAAACAACGACGACATCCGACCACTTGAGTTTGTCTGCTAATGTTTAAACAGCAACCTGAAATTCCCGAAAATATAAACGATTGACCGAAGAGTTTACTGTTTTATGGTCCTCTGTTTACCGAGGCTTAATCGCGGGAAATTTCTCCGAGTTAGAGAACTGAACGTCCACGTGTGTTTGGGGTAGAAATGCATCTCACTGTGTAGAACTTTCGTTCTGGTTTGGGGAAATTTCGGGAGTTGAGCGCACAATTTTTGAGGAGTTAGTGGTATTTTACAAAGTGTGAGTGAGCTTATTTGTGGATTTTCTCTCGGCTGACAGTTCTGTAAGTACATTGGAAGCGGAATGGTCGACCAGTTAAGCTCACGTTGTACGGACGCTACATTGCTGTTGTGATTTGTATGATCAAAGTGGCATTCTGTCAACACTCAACTCAACAATCAAATACCTTCACAACGGACGTATAATGCTATTTTTTAGATGACCATAACTACTTAAACTCGATTAAAGAGAGTTCGTTTCTTTGTATGAATCACAACAAGTCTTTGGCCTCACCTTGTTTGTGCAATGTGTGGAAGCAACATTTTAACAGCCAGACGACCTTCCTCAGTAGGAACAAGAAATTTTGCATGACGTATTTTACACAATATGAGGATTACTTCGTTCGCACATCGTTTCATAAAAGTCCACATAAAAGGTGAATGTTATTTTTGTTACGACGCAAACTCCCGTTGTGTGACTGCCTCTTTATCCTAGTTGACAGTTGGTTTGACGCTATCTACAACCTTCGTGAAACCGATCACTTATGTAGTCAACTACGTTTGACAAGATAATTCCACGTTCGACTTGTGACAACTTAGACAAAGACTACTTTTGATTATCTT
>LUCH01002517.1:0-67138 GCA_013368495.1 Paragonimus heterotremus
TATTTTTAAATTGGTCAACTCTTCTTCCACATACCACAACCTTAACTAATTAACCTGTCAACAGTGGCATGAATTGAGTGAACGCCATCACGCTCTGCTGTTTTCGTCAACTCCTGACCGACGGAAGTATCGGCTGTTATAAACCGTTGCAGTGGGACCATTCATTCTGTTTCGGCATAGTGAGTTTGCGCACTTAACAATTGGCAAGTATACTCTACACTTCTAATCAATACTAGAGATTCGGCGGATGGGAATCGCTCACAGTTATGACTAGCGGATATTTGAGTATACTATCCTTTGAGATTTACTCCTTTTCGTAAAGGAATGTGATGTGTGTATATAAAGGGGCAGGCCCAAAATTGCCTTTCTCTGGCCGTCGCCGAATTTCTTGTGTTTCGGTATTCAGTGCGATCGTCTACAGGTTAACGGTGATCGTTTAAAACCAACTGAATTGGGCTCTAGCTGATAGCTATCCAGCGATCTCGAAGAAATCGTAAACAACAGAAAACGATATATTGGTCGTCAACCAGACGATTTATAGCAGTGCCAATCATTATCAAAGCAGAACCGCTCACACTGAAATGGCCTTGTGTTTACTTTGCCATAGATTTTCCACCGCCATAAGTTCACATATATTTCAAGTAACATTAGCTCAAGAAGATATAGGGAAGCCCTTTGAGTTGTTTGACCGGATCACTATTAGTTAGTTCACTGATGGCAGGTCGGAGTTTTTCTTACTCTAAATTAATCACTGCCCTCACTACGTTGCAGCCTTTGCAGTTGGATAAGTCTCTCTGCTATCCCACTTTTAAAGGAAGCAATGGATTAGAGTTTTGTTAACATGGCTGACGTTCGCAGGATTTTGGAGTTACACGACCTCCATCCGTATGTAGAATCTGAATTGGTGGTGTTCATAAAATCCCGGGCGTCTTACAAATTTATGGTTGGCCTGATGAGGAATCCTGATCAATGGATGGCGTCAACTTTACCAGTAATGTGCGCGGTTATGACAAACTTGACAGAAAACGAAAGGGAGGAAAAGAACAACAGACATCGATGTCTAATCCACCAAATTTACATTGTCCTGGACTTATAGTTCACGCAAACACAGTCAAACACAACAGGGTGTATAATGTCGATGAGGTAAAGCATGATTGAAACCAACGATGCTTGGGCTTTAGTGTTTCCTCAAAAAAAACTCACCATGCGCAATTCTAATGACTGGCCTATTCCTTACAATAACGATTTGTGATGCCTACTAAGAGCATTTCATATGTAATCGAAATGAGTAATTAGCTAGGAACGATCGAAAACAGAATGCGTGGTTACCAACTCACCTTTGTTGTATAACAGGCAGTTTCGTTGTGATTTGTATGTTACTCACAAACGACATTGGGGAACAAGTGAGCAAGCCCCAACGCCAGGATTACCACGTAACAGAATGGACTATCGGGATAGTGTGTGTGTGAGCTATAGGTGGATGACAACGAACTACAACCCAATGTATGTGAATCCACGTCAGCCGTGTACGCGTTTGTTGTCCCATGTTCAACAGGACCTATGCAGGAATTCGTGCAATAAACGGATTTACAGGCGAAGCGTCTTTTGTGTTCTCAATACTATTATACACATATCTGTTGTCAAACATTCTGAGCAAGAATCTCTTTCGAAATATGATGCACATTTTCATTCGCACCGAAGTTCGCACTTTAATCCTCGTGCTTACAAGACGAGGATGTTAACTGCAATGCCGGTGATTTTACAATACTCATGACCTAATAGTCATGTGCAAGAGTTCACACTGACCCTGTGTTCAGTTAAATTTCACAAGTCGGCTTCTTGTACACAACTGGAAGACTCGATACAATTGGGACTGTTTACAGAGTTTCCAGCTTGGCGCTTCCCTACATTCTATTCCATTCTTCTTTCACCATGTGTAGGCCAGCTTTTAAAACGCGGGTAGCAGTTGCCTGTATTATAACAGAAAGCGTCCATCCAGTCCATCTGCATTACTATGTATCCAGTGCCGACGCACTGGGTATAGGTTATTCCGCACGTCCATATACGTGTATCACATCATACGAAGTATGTCGCCGTGTTGATATTTACAGTGATTAGTAAGAAACACCTCAGTTAGCATGCATTCACGGAGAAATAAAGACAACTGGACAGAACGGGTCTTGTTCAGGCCACAAACACAAGCAAAGCAGGCGAGAGCCAAAAACTACGAGCAAGTCCAGAATGATAACATTACAACCTAGGTGTGTGTAATCCAGTTCACTCGAGTGAACTAGTGAAATTCCGCCCATGATAACGTTTCCACTGGTGGCTTGCATTTAATAGCTTGGTGGGTATGTGGGACAGATTAGAGTAAATTAACCATGAAGGTCAATTTCTTGGGTTGTCATGTAAATACTGGAGGTTATATCACGGTAACACGAAATCCATTGATTCTATACTGTTAGCACATGTCTGAATTGGGACATTCCCTCAAGGAGATTCGGTTAAAATCGGATGTTCGATTTCAATATTTTTGATGAAGTGTCGTCAGATGTTTGATTGAAAGTTTGCAATCAAATCATTATAATATACGCCTCTCATTGAATTTGGATCAAATATTCCGAACTATCGTCACTGTACAACTTCCGTCCTTAGAAATCGGCTATAGGGAACAATTTGAATTTGGCTCCAAATTTTGGGATGTAATCGATTTGTATGTTGCCGATGAGTAGATGATTTCAAAGATTCCAATGTTCGACGTCACAAAAATCTATTCATTCTGATTACCGCGTGTTTGGATCGTCAACAGACATAGGTGAAGTCGCCGACATAGGATTCTCTGGTATAAATCGATGTAGTCCGTATTTTTATCGTAGTGGACAATTTCAAAATATCCGCTGCTAACGCTAGCCTACAGTTTATGGAAGGGTGGGACCATGTAGTAATTATACTCACAAAATTGCATGAATAAAACTGAACGACACTTAACTGATCGAGCTATCCTATTCCAGTTGACCATTTCTGCCAGCTTCTTTTGAATATAGTTACTACACGCAAGATCCGTCCTTGCTATAGCTCGTTAGTAGAGCATTTCGTTATCATCGTAATGATATGAGCTATAGCCTACGTCTTTATAAGGTGACCGTGTCGACCACTTCGCCGTTCACTCTACAGAAACCACGGTTGGATTACTGAATGCGAACGATTGGCCAATTCCCTAAGTAAGTAGCCGTTTGAATGATCAGAAGTGAGGCCAGTCGTTTCACTTCTCAAAATCCCGTTAGAATTACAGTGTAAAAAAAGCGTTGTGTGGTGAACCAAGCAAAGATTGATCAGGACAGATTCACAACCGAATGTAGGATCACGTATAGTGTAAAATGAGAATATAAGCCACACCAACCTGAATTTCGGCTACCTAAACAATTGTCGTGCGTGACCGGATCAAATCAATAATCGCTACATTACTGTAATGTTTATTTCAGTAACGCTTGCACCCACTTATATGTACCACTTGAATAAACGATCGAATGCCTTCAATCGATGCCTTCTGTTACCCCAATTTCTACTATCTTGGTTGCATCAGAAAATGTAATATTGCAATTTGGAAAAGACTTGGAAAAGTTTATTTTCAACGGAATCGTTTAGCATCCCAATTTCTGCTCTGACTTTTGTTTAATGCGTTAAGCTGATCACTCACGTGGGATATGACGAACTCACCATTATGTTGCTTTCATTAAAACGAAATGATAACAGTAGATGTAAGTAGAGTGCTGTCTGTACCAGAACAATAATATTCACGGCAAACGGAAATCAAATTATTAGATAATTTGATAGTGGACATGCACGGTTAGCTGTCTGAGACCTGAATACCGGAACAACGGGACAATGTTCAGTTGGATAAAGACCGAGATGAATGATGTGTGTAGGAAAATGTGTTAGATCGCGATGGAGAGCGTTTTGCGCATCAAATGTCCGCTCCTGCGATAACCGAGTGATTACTATCGGCAGCATTCTAGATATAACACTAGGCGTTCGACATCAAACGCGAATTGCATTAGGTACAATGAGAGTGAACATCCAGAGATATATGTCAGTTTTATCCGGACCTCGCTTGTAAACCGATGCTAATGGTCCCTAGTTGCTTTTCGTTCCATTCTTAAGGTAACCGTTTCAGTAACGTATAAATCTAACTTGCTTTGAATGTCATTTGAAGCGCTGTACGCACACTTTCCAGTTACATCGTAATTTGTTGACTATTCACTTAGACATTCCAGTCGGCCCCTTTCGAAAAGAAGCACTAGACTCGAGTTTCGTTCTAATTAGAGCTCGTCAGTAGTACATATCCTCGCCACTGCCGGGACTAGAACTCCGGCCACGCTGTTCATGAGGCAACGGTGTTTATCACTGTCCCATTGACCTCACGTTAGGCACGACCAAATTATCATATGTGAACGCTCAACCACTTTCGCTTGTGAGTAATGATAAGGTTGTCCGATCGTCTCGATAGGAAACACAGGTACTGTCTGTTAACTCCAATCGATAACCCCGCGACTAGGACTTCCTAGACAGGTCGAAATCTCCGATCTCATTAAGCGTGCTAGGCGACAGGCGCGATCAATTGTGGGTGGTGTTCAGATTGAAATCAAGCAAATCACCGACTGCTCACCTGTATTCGATTAGATTCATCCGAACGGAATGCGTTCATAAGTCTTTGACATGAAGCAACGTCATTTGTCAAGTAAATTTGGACAAGTAATCACAATTTTAACCTGCACTTACGTTCTTCTGTGTGATAAAAATACAAAAGTATATTCACTGTTTGTTTTCACTGTGCAGTATTGTAACAAAACGTGCTGTGGTTCATCCCATAAGGACAAAACTGATCAGACGTGATGCTTAGACAATACAAATGATTGTAATATACACCAAGGTTTCTATCGTTAAATGAATTCAGCTCAGTCGCGTAGATTACTTTCTTGTAGACTGAGTTGAAACTGTTCAACAAGCTGTTCGACTTTAATTGACATTTGCTGCTGGAAACCATAAGGTCTAATCATTCTTTCTTTATTTTGCCATTTTAGATAGTATTTCTCTCCATAAGGAATGTTACCATTTTCGTTCTCTTTCGGCAATTGAATACATTCATAGTTATAAGGACAAATCAACAGAGCAAAATTGGTCAAATATTCCTCCGCTGTATCAATGTATTGAAAATTTACAGTGGTTACGCGGTTTAACTTTCCGTTCTATGAGTTCGACTCATCTAGTTCTGCTTGACAAAAAGGCAGTCTGTATGAGCAATAGTTTTGGTTGTGACTGATAATACTGAAATCGTTTTTCAGAAAACTTGGAACCAACAATTTCACAACTGAGTACAGGACGTGAAAGAAGTTGAGGATACGGGTTGAATAATGTATATCATCAAAAATAATGCGTAGGTTTACATATCATATAAACTGCACATACAATTTCAGTGTCCATTAAATGATCCCAGAAAATAATGATATGCCATAACGGAGCAATTAAACGTTTAACGACAGAAAGAACAATAATAATGTGACCACATTCCTTCAATGTTTACGCCGACAAAACCCGAGTGCGGGTAAGCAACCGATATGGTTGTTTTGTTTTGGCAAATAAACAACCACGTGTGCTTATAAGCTATAAAGTTTTCGAGAAGTTGTTTCAAAGAAAAAACTAATTTAGTGAAAGAAAAACTAATAATTATCCCCTAACTCTTTTTCTTCCATTTGGTTGATTGACTTTTTTGAATTGTTGTTTGGTACCAAAATAAATTCAGTTAACTGATCAAGTATACATTCAGGAGGAAAGTAAACTTAAAGACCCTTCATATACAGCTAACAAATGTACAGAATACAAAAGGGTAATTAACTGCGAATATAAGTGTGATAAAAATAGAATGCAAACGAATAAAGTGGAACGGTTAACAATCTTGTTTGAATAACATTGTGTACAATATTTGCCAAGGTTGTTTATCGTCATAAAGAATATTCCGTTGTAGGTAATATTGGAAAAAGTTACTTCATTTCTGATAAAATTGGAAAATGTAATTACTTATAATTAAGGGCTTGTTGAGAAAATATTTCCTTACATTTATACCCGCTTCAGTCCAAAGGAACTGATGATAGAACTGTGGTAATAGCTTTTCATATAGTGGTTACTTCTTCGATGCCACACACAAACTTTACAATAACACGATTTGCAACCTTCAAAAATTTCGTGTTAATTTAAACTGATATACGACACAGCTATCGTCTGCTGAAACACTGGTAAAAGATTTGGAGAACTCTTTGTCAACCGAAGGTTGAAAAATAAATTTTTGACAAAAGTCGTGTGAAAAACAGAAAAGTTAACCTTTGACATAGGTCGTATATCGGTACAAAATTGATGGGATGATGGAAACAAATCAGAAGTGGAAATCCTCTTGCCAATTCAAGAACCAGATTACCAACGTACGTGAATTTACATCACTTAGACGCCAAGACTTCGTTACTGTTTTCGGTATGTTGACTACAAATAGCTTGACGCAGACTTTACTCTAATTTACCACTTTGGAAATAATCGTTTGTTTGCATGCGATGAGTGTTCTAAAATCTACGCAGATGTTCATAGATGAATTATTAGGATTCTAGATATTCCTCCTTGAATTTGCATTGTTAGCATGGTTGGTGATTTTGCTCCCATTCTTGGCTGATTAGGAGAGGAATCTAGTGTCCGCCCTCAGTCAGTCTACTACAAATATATGTCAATTTGTTCAAACCACTTGGTATCAGTCAGCCTATTTTGGACTCATTTATCTTGGAAGCAATCAGCTTGGAATCACTTTTTGTTTGACAGTCCGTCTCAAGATCCATACTTTTGTGTTAGCGGAATAAGAATAGGTATTGTGAACATCTACTGAAACAAAATGTACTTTACCATCAGCACTGGTAACTTGTATTACGTAACCCTGACACGTTCCTGTTTAAAATTAAATATCAGATATACAGCCTGTTCTCAGATAATTCTGTCATCTTGTGGCTGACTGCAACATCCTAAGCAACTTAATCCGGCAGTGGTTGCCGAAATAAACGACGGTGGTCAAAGTGAAAGATCGTCAACTTTTGCCTGTTCGTTCAGTGGTTGAGGGAAGTCTTTTGATTCACTGTTCTGTCAAGTGCAGTTTCTTCCGTTCATCCTCTGTTTTACTAAATTTGATCGTGTAGGAAATAGCGGAATTCCATTTGTCTGGCCAATATATCGCCTTTATCCATCTTTCCACTTTCTGAAGCTCGCGTTCTGCCCAGTTTCGTTCCTGTGGAATTCTTGAATGCTCGGCCAGGCAGCGATTGCTGACACGTGCATTGCTAACTGAAAAGGTTATCGACGGTCTTTTCCATGATCCCAGTACTCATTCAGATTTTTTGATTAAGATTAGATCACTAGTCCTTTTCCACGGCGTTGTTCTATTTTGACGGATTGCCCACTGCGTAAGACCGTTATTCGGAGTTCAGTGGGTTCCACGGATCGTAATATGCCGATAAGATTCACACATCGGACTAAAATACAAAATCCCGCGCGATCTGTAATGCCACCTTTGAACGTCGGCTGCAAACATACTAAGGGATTTCAAGTCACTTGACTGAAACAAGCCGAACTGTTTGGAACTGAATCCAGCAGTCAACTTAACTGGACTAGTGTGTACTTGAGTGTTAGATAGTGGGATATTGATCGAATTACCCAAGCTCATCACCTATCTACGGAAACAAAAACAATGGAACTGAAACATGTGGCGATTAACCGATAGCTGTTGAAAACTGGATGTAAACGGAATGTAAAATGACACTCTGATCTTGCAACAACCCTGCTAGTGGAATATGTTTCTCACTTAACACACCCAACGACGTATGTTTAATTTCTTTCTGTCTCAAGGACAGTAACTTTATTCAAGTTTGCGGATCGATAGGATAAAAACTAAACAGTATACATATCCGATTTCAGAACTGGTCACCCCGCCGTTCACTCAAGACAAAGTAATGTATTCGAGCTTTGTATTGTATTGGTTCATCCATAGTTCACACATTTTTCACTATGCGTATTTGAACCCAAATCTACACGTTGAACAATGTTCAGTGACCCCACGTTAGACGCAATCAACTTATTGTGCGATGTTTGCTAATAAGTGTTACTGAAGAGATCTATAGTTTTACACAAGGACTCTTCAACCTTCTGGGTAGTTCCGATAAATATCATCAAGACCTAATGGTTTGAGCAAGTTGATATTACAGAGGTTACTAAACTTGCTTAGCTGTACGCTGATTTCTCATGAGTGGCATGGGGTATGGCACAATGTTTGCGTACCACTCGGTAGTACCTGACGTGAGGTCAGCGGTGCAGTGGTCAATGCAGCCACCTCATCCCAGCGTAATGGCGAAAGTGACAAAAGGCTAAACTTTAGTCTTGTGCATCCTTTTCAGACGGATTTCTTAAAACGTCTGTATAAACGCGAAATTTGCATTGAAAGCAAAGGAGGTCTGGTCGGTCGTTCTTGAGTGATGGTCGAACCTTGCAGTCTGAACGGAATTTCAAGCACAGGTATGTGAACAGTGGTGGTATTTTTCGTAGCTCTGGTTAATGGTTTGAGTATTGGTATGTTCGCCGAGCTAGGCATTTAAATCGCAAACCTTTCATCACTAAACGATGTGACATTATCAGTACGTGGATGTTTCAGCGTATGGTTTTAGAACGTGGAGCTTGGAGAAGTTCGGTAGATGCCTGCTCATATATAGCAGAGTGATTTGACCTCCTAACTTGAATGCTGGTTGGTCTCCTTCTGTTGTTGGTCACCTTTGATCTGATATACCAGTGTTTTATTACTGTTGCATTTAAACCCTGATGTGATGTCCGCTTGGTCAGTTCTTGTGGTCCGTGACTCTTTAATCCGGATTTTGATTGGTTGCTCCTTGTTTTTATAGAACTTTTACTTTGAATCAGGTTGGTTGCTCCTAGTAAGTTGATGAAGTCGTCTCTGCGTTTTAGAATTCCATCTGATTGGTTATTCGTTGGCCGGTTTCGACTTTGGTATGATCCGGTCAAGTTGCTCCGTTCGGGTTTGCCGGAATTTGGGATTGGGGTGTTTATATCTCTTCAGATCCTTGGTTCGTATTGGGTCGCAGAGTTTGCCTAGCCCGACGTGTTTGTTTATCGGCCCGAACGACGAATACCAATTTCCGAGGAATTCTCTTAAATGTTTGTTGTTTGCCTTAGTAAAGACCTCTGCGGTATTCAGGTTGGAGGTATGTCTAGTTAAATCCTCGTGGACGGAGACCAAAGAAAATTGATCTTGCTTCTTGATAGCTAATTCTTGTTCATGTATTTTTGTTGATAATTTCCGTCCGGTCTGGCCGACGAAGTGTTATCCACAGTCGTTGCATTGGATTTTGTACGTGACGTATCTTGTGTTGGTGGGTCTGACTTTTTCCTTTGGTTTTGATGGTATTCTTCGTAATGTTGTGGTTCGCTTGTGCTGTGGCTTAATACATTTTGGTCTCAGATGCATTGTTGTATGGTAGTACAAGTCGTTCTGTTGATAGTTCGGTAGAGTTGGAATCTCTTTCTTTTTGCAGTAGACTTTGCTTGATGAAACTTTATGGGTATAAATTGCGAAGACATACTAGGTATAAGTAGTTTTCTTCCTTTCTTCAAAGTTCTGCGGTGCTGCAGTGTGTTTCAGCTCGTTTGAACATAGTTCGAATGCAGCTCCTTTTATGGCAGACCGGGTGGTTGCTGTGAAAACTAAGGAGTTGGTCCGTGTGTGTTTCTCTCCGGTAAACTGAGGTCTCCAGTGTTTCGTCAGGTTTGCGGCTGATTAGGACATCCAGGAACGGTAGCTGGTTTTTGACTTCAATTTCCATTGTAAACTTGATATCGTTGAAGACGTTGTTGAGCATTCTGTGTGTGTCTTCAATCACTGAGCGTCGGAGGATTACGAATGTATCGTCAACGTATCGTATCCAGAGTTTTGGTTTGATCACTGGTAGCGCGATATTCTCTAACCTCTGCATGACCGCTTCTGCGATGAATCCGGATATGGGAGAGCCCATTGGGGTTCCTTAAAGTTGTTCGTAGATTTGACCATCGAATTTGAAGTACGTCGATAGACATAGTTCCATGAGATTGCGTATGCTTTCCGGTTTCAGTGATTCATCCGGTCGGGGATTTCCTTCCAGTAGCTTTCGTAGCGTTTCTTTGGCTAGGGTAAGGTCAATGGACGTGAAGGGTGTTGTAACATCAAACGAGATAATTGCTTCGTCTTCTTTTATCCTGATATTTTTCAGTTTGCTCAAAACCTGCAGAGCATTGCTGATGGAGTGTTCCGATCCGTCGAGGAAATGTCGTAGTCGTTTGAATAGGTTCTTGGACAAATTGTATGTCGGTGTTCCCGCTAAGGATACAATTGGTCGCAGTGGGATACCAACTTTGTGTATTTGTGGCAGTCCGTAGAATTGAGCCGTGGTTGAATCATTCGGTTGCATTTTCCAGCGCTCCTGTTTGCTTATCTCATGCGCAGCTTCTAGTTTCTTTAGTGCGGTGTCGATTTTGTTGGCCAGTTTTGTGGTAAGATCAGCATTGAGTAGGCGGTAGGTAGTTGTGTCGTTGAGCAGCTGTTTCGCTTCCTCCACGTAATCTGTCTTGTCCATGACAACTGTGATTCATCCCTTGTCGGTTGACAAGATGATGATGTTGTCATTCTTTTTGAAGTTGTTCAATACTCGTTGTTTACGTTTGGTGAGGTTATTGGATAATTTGCTACGGGTCATGACTGGGACAGTGGTTTGTCGGATTTGATATCGGGCCACTTCTGGCAAGCCGTTCGATTTCATTGTGTACTCTAAGTTTGCCAAGTATTCTTTGTTTGTTGCGTCTCTCGTGTTAAAGTTGCCTTTTGACAAAGGCGTCTTGTTCGTCGTTGGATAGTGGATGGTTTGATAGGTTTCTGATCCACGTGTAGTTGATAGCTTTGCTTCGAAGACTATTCTCTTCTTATTCTTGGTCTTTGCTCCCCCCTGTCCTATCTCTAATTTTTGTAACTGATGTTTGCCTATTATCTGTTTGCAGTCTGCTCTTCTAGTCATCATGATGTTCTCATATTCTTGTAACCGAGTATGGGCATGAGTTATCAACATACGTAACGTCCGTATTCTGTTTTGTCTAGCTATTGCGGAACCTTATGGATGATTGAGCGGTGGTCTGTAGTTGATACTTGGTGGGAGGATATTTCGACGCAGCCATTCATGCAAAAAGAATAGCTGCTCACGCGCGGAAGCTCTTCTGCATGCAAAAGTCTCCTAGCAACGAACGGTCTTTAGCGTTGTGCTCTCATGTAGGTTTCTGGTCGCCAGTTAACGGTTTCCTACATAGTTACGGCACATGGAGTTGCCAAAACACCTCTTTCTATGAGGAGAACAGAAACATCTGCACACCATTTAACAACATGACTTCTTTACACTCTGATATTCTGTTATGCCGGGGAAATGTTGAAGTGTTCTCATAGCTCTGCTTTGGTTTACGCAAGTTCACAGGGCTTTCCTCTCGAATGCGTTAACAGACAGAAGTCCTCAACGCTTGTTGTAATACGCAACAGTAACAATGAAAATCCAAAAGACTACAGTATCCTGAGTTGTATGCACCAAAAGTTTAAAGTGAGCCTTCGCACAGTTGTGACACGTAATTATCAGTTGGTCCAGTAAGCCGAATGACAAATTGGGAAGTGTAAAACATAGAGTTCAAAAGTTTATTTCTGCATATACTGTATTATTGGATAATTAAATCATGTTCCAAGACTAATTTTGAGCACATAATGTAGAAGTAGAATTGTTTCTCCGCTACAGGATAGTATGGGATAATCTTAAGGTAACAGATTTTCCAAATTTAGCGCGCGGACTTTTTAACAACGACCAATATATGAAAATCTACTTAATCAAATCGGTCGCATTATTGTGATGAAACTACCGAACTAGTATTTTGACATTTGGCATTAATACACAAAATATTTTTCCAGATTTGCTATTATTTAGCGCACGTTCATGGACGGTTCTCCAGAGAAAACGGGGAAATTTATTATTGTAGATTGTTATTGTTAGTGTCCCTCGCTTAACCTTTGATGGTGACCATTTGTCACGTAAACTCATGTACAGCTTTCTTTCCTTTTTCCGGATCAACATCGTTTGATTGCCCTGTGGCTTACGAAAATAAAGATGTTCGGTAATCAACTCGATTGAGGCTGACTGTTTCTGATTTTAATCCGGAGCACCGAATAAAAATGTACGTCCATGGAAATTGCAGGATAAACAACTGAGTGAGAGCATAGACCTTATAGTATTAACGATAACTTCAGTTTGGCTTTACTGCCTGGTTGTTATCCAATCGACTACAGCAAGTCATTTGAAATTTCCTGGTCAAGGACTTCCAGAAACCTAGTCTAGAGACAGGTAATCGCAAAACCATTCAGCGGGAAGGAACTAGATGAGCAGGATTAACATGCCACAATCAACGGAAGTATACGCATAGGGGCTCTTATGTCTTCCGGTAATAGTGACCGATAAGCATGACGTACGCATCAATAACACCTCAAGTCCGCGAATACTTCGGGATTGATTCCATAGTATAGTTTTCAGGGTAACGCACATCAACGCATCCAACAGTGATGCTTTAGAACGTATGATAATGAGATAGACGGTGATCTACCGTGTGAGTGTTTGAGAGAAAAAAATGGAGGTTCAGTACAGTAGCCTTCAATGAAGGTAGACCAATTCGGTCTTATTGTACACAGTAAAAAACGCATTCACCCAACCGGATAGTTTCACGCTGATTGATTGATAGTTAACACTATTTGCTTTCTGATCACGTGAGATGGCTGGTGATATAACGTAGAATCAGACCACAACTTGGAATGATATGAATAAGATTACCAGCTAATTGTCACCGCTCGTGAATATGTTGTCTGATATATTTTAATTAGTGGTTCGTAGCAGGTTTTTCGTTATTAAGGGTCTATTAGGAGACGCATCTGCTAACGAAACACGCACCACGCACAACCCCCACATCGATATGCTTGTCCAGTTCGGATGGTATAGTCATGGGTCCTGGCATGATTCCACTCACTCAACCAGATTACAGCCACGCGATCGAACGCCTGTGCACTATCTGGACTGTGTTTACTCGTGTCAATTCCTCACATCTCCTGTAACGTGATTTGCTCTGGCGCCCTGACTGCTATATATGACCGTTTCATCTGATTCGCTCTGTGTCTGACTGTCGCGTATGGCAACCATTTCGTCCTATAAATTCGCAATCTCCGTGGCCTAATTTCGACTCACACTTCCAATAAACGGTGTTGCCGCGTCTCTTCTCTTTCTTGGTTTTGAGCGAAGCGATTGAACACGTAATCAAGGCAGTGATCCAATAACTGGTGACGAGGGTAGGATATGACCGAGCCAATTTTGTTAAAAACTTCGGCGATGTGTTCCAGGAGGATCACGGCTGGTGTATGGAACCAAGAACAACATTGAGTGAAGGCCTAGATGAAAAACCTGCCTTCCCGCCGATGTGACCTGCGCCATATGTTGCTGTACTAACTATGGAGGAAGGGTTGGACGGACTCAATAAATCCGGGGTTATCCAGCAAGTCAGTTACTCTGCTTGAGCAACCCCTATTGTAAGCGTTAAGAAGGCTAATGGCTTTATCCGAATATGTGCAGATTTTTCAACAGAATTAAATTCAACGCTGGAGGACCATCAGTGACCTTTTACAGGCCCAGGGGACTTTTTCGTACACCTCGGTGTTGGCAGATGCTTTGCCAAACTCGATGTGGCCGAGCTCTCTCTGCAAGTTGAAGACGACGAGGACTCCAGAGAACTACCGCCCGACAACAATCATCGGAGATTATTTCATTGTCGCCGCCTAACATTTGTAGTGAAGTCAGCGTCTACAATCTTCTAATAGATAATGGACTCGTTTTCGAGTGACGCACCAAGAGCAGCAGCAAACCTAAACAACATCCTTGTGATGGGCACTTATCCTGATTATTTGCGAGAAAAACTTGATAGTGTCCTCAACCGAGTTTGAGGATTTAGATTTGATCTATGTGTTGAAAAATGCAACACGTTTGTGCAATTGATCAGGTATTCAAGATTTCATCGAGACGGCAAGAAAACAAGCATTACGCGATGCAAGTGTTTGGTCAATTCTCATCAGTCGATTGCATAAAACATTCGATCCTGTTGCGCAGTCTAAATCGCAATTACTGGCATTCTCCGAGATGTTGTTTACCAAGCGTCATGCACTGAGCCTCTGTTGGCAAAAATGCTGAGGCAATCAATTTCCTCACCGTGATAGTTAATCGTGATTGCATCCATGTGGTGTTCGTTTATTTTGTTATTTTTTCCCTTTGCGTTTAACATAAAACCGGATGTTTCAAGCAATCGACCGATAAAAATAAACGAAAGGCCCGCCTCACACATTGTAGGTTTGCTTGTTGTCTTGATAAACCAGGTAATGGGAACTCAACGTTTCATACTTGGGATTTACAATACGTCAGCGTAGTCGCCGCCCTGGTCTGCTGAATGCCAATTGCCTCTGATTGTATTAAGGCTGTGCTAGCTTCGGATTTGCTACTTATCCACCTTGGCCCTACCTTGAAAATCATGGCAACATCGGATGCCTCAAACTATGACAGTGGCGAGGTTATACCATATCCCCGTCACCAGTTATTGGATCACTGCCTTGATTACGTGTTCAATCGCTTCGCTCAAAACCAAGAAAGAGAACAGACGCGGCAACACTGTTTATTGGAAGTTTGAGTCGAAAGTAGGCGAATTTATAGGACGAAATGGTTGCCATACGCGACAGTCAGACACAGAGCGAATCAGATGAAACGGTCATATATAGCAGTCAGGGCGCCAGAGCAAACCACGTTACAGGAGATGTGAGGAATTGACACGAGTAAACACAGTCCAGATAGTGCACAGGCGTTCGATCGCGTGGCTGTAATCTGGTTGAGTGAGTGGAATCATGCCAGGACCCATGGCTATACCATCCGAACTGGACAGGCTGATCACTGTCACTGAACGTCATCATGCCGTTAGGGCCAATGTTACTTATGTGTAATCAAGTACAACTACTGTTTCTCGGTATTGCGACATTCGTTACCAGTGATTGAGTCTTTGACTCTTCACCTTCGAGTCCTCCATCATATTGCCACAAAGCGAACTGACATTCGCTTTCTAGTAGCTTTCCAGAAACATATCAGTTTAGTAGTGGTCAACTGTCAGTTGTCGTACTATGTTACTCGCAGTCGAATTTCTCATTTACGCCACACAGTTTTTATCATATTAATAGTGCAGATTGTGGTCACTACTCAGTGTTGCTGTGAATTGATATTGTTCTGGGAACAAATATATCGAATCAGGTGACCGGCATATTCCTAAGTTCACACGGCGATGAGACTGTGTGTCATGACTCAATCGCCCACAGATGATTGCGTACCGTTCATCTCCATTCCTAAACGTTAGCATTTGACATGATTTTCTGCTTCATCGGCAGCAATGAAGATATCCTAACCCTGGCAATTCCTTGTATTCTATACAGTCTTTTGTGGAAGTGAGGTTTCTTCAAGTTTGAAAGGCTCCCGCATAAAACAAATGTAAAGATTGTGCTACGTTGCACTTTTGAAACGTGGGTGCTTGGAATGAAAGACAATTATTACCTGTATACTTTCTGCCATTTGCGTACGTTCAGCGTACCTGTATCCATACCATTTCTAGTTCTTCCCCATAGTCTTCTTTTATTAATTTTCAAACTTCTTAGTAGCGTTTTCTTCTAAGATTTTCCACGTCACTGTTGAAGTGAGTGGTGGCCCGAGTCACGATGGTTTTTGGTCAGGCTCATGACTGCTGTGATGATGATGTGTCTGTTCAATTGAAGGAGTTTAGCAACTTTGAGTGTTGGACACAGTTGGGGTGATGAAGTGGATCGGGTGGTATCGACTTCACTCATTCAGTTTTGATGGGTCCACAGGGTTGAGGCTTGTGAGCTTACGTTAAGTTGAACCCCCTCTTCCGATGCTCCAGTAGATATTCTACAGTGTCAGAATTACCAAATGTTGGTATAATGTAAATGAATTAAGCTGAATTCTAGTTAATGAGCTGTTGTGGATCACTTCCGTGTTTTTGTACCCGAGCCCAAGGTTTGCGGAATATGTGGATGGGGACGCTAGGATTTTTTGACAGTTCATCAACGTAAATGTTAACACCGTTCATGTTATTTGTTTGTGATGTCAGAACGATTGCTGAAACATGACATGAGACAGGTTTTGCGGATGCCTGCTTATACCACTTCCGATTCGACTGTTTGTTTGCATAATTTTGACGACTCGATGTTACCCACTCGCTATTTTAACGAGTTGTCTCATCCTTCTCTTTTCTCTCTCTCTCTCTCGGATGATTGTGAAGCAGTTATCTTCAGTATCAGCCGACAGTGCACTGTCGTTTTCAGTCATATCAATTTCTACAAAATATAATGGTAACTGGTACATTCTGTTTGTCGTCAGCAAACACGCAATCCACCGGTATATGTTACGTTGCAAAATTCAGCTTTTCAAGTCGTTTACTGTGAATTAAGAATTATTTTATTTTATATCCTCATCACTTCTCTTATTTGTCGTATTTTTGAATTTTTTCTTTAAAAATATCTTGGCTTTATACATGCTGTGGCTGTGATTGGATCTAACGGTCGGTTGCCTGCTTGTCAATACGATTTTTCTTCACTCTCATCTTTTTCCATATTCATATCAACTTGAAATCTACTCTGCGAGTGCTATTTTTGAGCGTTTCATAAATCCGGTAATCCATTGTTTAGATTTCCCCCCAGAGGACATTTCATCACCAATTGACTACTTCAATTTTCCACTCAACGTAACGATGTATCCCTGTTTCTGTCCCCTGCTCTAGTCACTGTTTCAGCTCAGTACAGATCATGCCATTCGGTACGATATGATCCGGTTTACGGACTGACACTGAAACTCCATGTGTGTTGATCTCTCGTATGTGACTGTCACTCTGATGCTTGCGTCTCTTCTCCTTTTCGGTTTTAGATCGAACAGTGAAGCGCGTAACCAAGGTTGCAATCCAATAGAAACACACTTCTGTCAAAACCAACCGTAGCCCTTACACCAACAAACTGTTGAGTCATCCCCGTTTGGAAAGAATCAACAGGCTTGGGTTTCACTCTCGTCAGAACTTATCAATTGTGTATTCCTTGGCGACGACCGGATTTTCGTATAGAGGGGCTGAACCGCCTTGGATTGTGAGCATTTCTTTGATAGCCAGATTGACTCGACAGAAATATAATGGCTTATTGCTACCTCCAGTCGATAACCTTACGCCTGAGAGGTCAGTTCAAGTCGTACTCAAAGCATCCTTTAACTGCGATAGACAACGCCCCGATGTTTAACATTCGAAACTTGAATTGTTTTCTCAAGACTCTTAAACTGGTTTTAGATTGATCTAAAATTCCGGTAGATGGCAAGCATAACTAAGCACTGTTCAGTAGATTTCACTAAGCCATTGGGAATACGCACGCTTGAGTCACGATAAATACGCAACATCCATTCTTCAGAAATGACAGGAAAGCGAGATTCTGGGAGCGTGAGAGAGTTAAGTCATAAAAAACGCAAATCTAACTGACGGTATTCCTTGAACTATTTTTTCAGGCTTGTACAGTCCAAATACCATCGCAAATGAAATAGCCCTAAGTTTAACTAGACTTATAGGATACTGTTAGTAACGATGTTCTGTTACTGACTGAGTTCTCTGTGACCATAATTTATTGTGAATAGATTAAGGTTCATGGTGATCTGGTTTCAGTTCCCGAGTTATTTGCGACGGCCTTCGAACTACTAATTATTGAGGACTAGTCAGTAAGAGACTGAAATTTGTCCTTCTGTTATGAACCATCAATAATCCAGTTAACGTGGATGTCCAGATGAGCAACTCAACGGTAACTATGAGGATTAGTTATGTAACTGAAGTTCAACTAGAAGATGACAATCCTCCCGACAAAACAGTTAGGTGGATTCTGTTGTAATATCGTTGGGGTTGCTTGTGGTTATCAACTACAAGCTTCTGGGCAGTAGATGTAACACCGTCAACAAAGTTGGTTAAAACAAGGATCGAAAACTACGTTTGGACCGCTTTAACAGCCTGCTTCTTTACAGAACCTGCTCCGTATGCACGTTTCCAGTTCTCAAAGTTTCAACAGTCCTGACTAATAACACTGAATTCAATAATCATCACCCAATAGTTATTGTTAAAAAATATTATATCAGTTACACAAATTAGAGGAACGAAATTGGCGGACGTGCATCTTCAATTATTCATCGTCTAACCTTTATGACTAGAGGCACACTGTCTATAAATCATATTCTTTTTATGTCGTAGTTTGTACTACGTGCCCTAAGTTGATAAACACGGGGAAGTTGAGTTAAACGTGCTACCTACAGAATCCACAGTGAAAGAAGAACTTTTGGTACACAATAAATTTCAATTTTACTTAATTTCTATCACGGAGCTAAAGACGTACACCAAGTGCCGAAGTCCCGACGTTTCTATTGGCTGGCTTGGTTCAGTGTGGTCTGTTTGTTTGACGCGTGACTCAAATCTAACACCATCTGTTTCACTCCGGTGTTTGTTATAACAGAAACCGATACTAAGTTAGAGTGGTATCCGGATTGGTCACTTTGCTGACGTGGCAGTTTCCCCGGAATGTTAACAGCAGTTTACTGTTGTTTTCTGTAAATCATTGGCTGGCCCCGTATCGTTGAACGCGTTCTTTCCACAGATTGTAGATGTCATGTGTTGAATATCACTCACAACTGGTTGCAGTTTTCACCTTCTGATGACAAATTCAGACCAATTTTTTAAAAATAAGAAGGTTGTTCATCGGTAAGCAAAAGTGACAGAAACTTGAACGGATACAACCACACTGTGCTGGGAGCTAAGGCAGGGGTGATCTGCTGTATGCAAGCAACGACCACGGTTAAAATTATGCGACATTCGAATCTGAACATCACCGGTACCGTTCATGAGATTAGTTTAATAGATTGATCTCCAAATAAAGATACGATTACAAAAGAAACGTGCCAACCATATGGTACTCAAACATTCCAGTCGTTCTCTGTATGCGATTTATAAAAATCCACTGTGGCAGTCTGGTGGTAAACAAGCAATTAACGAACTGTCTACTTAAGTGACCAACTACACTGACTCACTTCTCAATCACCGGTGCCCAGTTTGACCGAAGGTGATTGAAACATTGCAAACCATGTTGTAAAGCAGCATTTGAGGGGAGGTCATTAAAGAACGTTGCAACCAAATGGCACAAATACTGTCCTGAAATAAGAGTAACGACTGCGCTTCAACCGAAGCACTTCATACAAAACAGAGGTCGTGTCAATGAACGAGGCCATTACCGTTTGTCTTAAACAGATATAAATGCTTGTTAACATTGAAATCTACGTGATGTTTTCTTATTTCTGCACAGTGTTGAATATGTCTACATAGACGTTGGCTTCGTCTGGTCGACCAATCAATTCAAGCCAGGTTTTACGTTAAACTCAGTCGATCACAAACGATTGTAATTCTCCCATACATTACTTCGTGTAGAGTTTTCGTGTAGGTACGCCAGATATCAGCGCATAATTTGTTTATTTTAAACGTCCCAGGGTTTACAATTGAATATCACAAACGGCCTTCTGGGTATCATAGAAGTCAGTAGACCTGGAAATGTTGTGCTGAAATCTAGTTACAGTCAGGTAATCATTACTCCATAGGCACACGAATGTTTTTATGCAACATTCGACTCTATACCATTTTACCTATCAATTTCCATTTTAGGCATAAGATTTTCCATTTCATGCAAAAGCAAATCACTTTGGTGCATTCGGATTTCCACGTTAGAATCTTGGACATGACGGCAAGAACGCGATTGGTCCAACCAGCCGGAAGGAACAACCAATCTTAATTAGTGCACTTTGGATTGGCTACTTTGATAGAAGAAGTGGTACAGGTTATTCAAGGGGCGTCAGCGGCTTTGCTTAATGAGAACAGGGTTAGCGATCAAAGTTGAGCACAGATCATCTAACCCTGTCCCCACTAATTCATCAAACTGCGGCCCGTGTTGGTTCCTTTGACAGGTGAAGGGCTACGAGTGGTTAGGAGTGTCTGTGGATCTCACGTCCAATAGGAATGAGGTTTAGGGTCGTGGTAGACTTCGACTTGTAATATGAGAATGAATCAGTTTGTGAGAACATTTTCATTAGTTCTCTTGTATACACGGCTGGCAGACGCAGTTACACTCGCATCAGTCCCGAAACACGCAGACGAATTATCGAGGCATTCGAAAGGGACGATGACTGGCGTATGGTTGCGCTTCTAAACGGAGTCAAGTGCAATACCGCTTACAAGTGGCTTCATGTGGATTGCATCAGTTATGAAGCGCAGCCTCGCAAAGGACATAGAAGCAAGATTCTGACAGAATCTGAGATTGATATGTTGTTGGAGTGGATTTCCATAGACCCGACGGTGACACTGCAATTTTTGAGATTGCGCGTCAAGGCTGAGTTTGAGAAGGAGTTATCGATACTTGGATGGCCGGTGTATAACTGTCAAGAAGCTGTGTCAAGTACCCGTTGGCATGAATTCAACTGAGAATTTGGAGCTACGGCGACTGTTTGCATATCGACTGATAGAGTGTTATGCAAATTCAAAGACTATTTGCTAGATAGATGAGACAACTTTCAATTTGTTTTGTACAAGGTCAATGGGACGTTCATTAAAAGGAACGAGAGCATGTGTTACTGTAACAAACAGCCGAGGCCGTAATCTCCATTTGATTGGAGCTATGACATCAAGCTCGGTAGTAGGCTATACGACGAGGCGAGGAGCGTGCAACAACAACGATTGCAAGGGCTGGCTACCAACCCTACTAGATCAGATGATCAGCACAACCATGTCAGACATTGTGCTGATATGCGACAACGCACCGTGTCACACTGACCTGGAAAGTGTGTTTAATGAGGAGTTATATACTGGAGGACCATGGATTCATAGTCCCCTTATTAGTTCAGTCGGGCATAAAACAATGCTTAAGGCTTCAAATAAAAATGCAGTCAATATAACAATCCTGATTTCCCTACCACGACAGATGAAGAACCATTGACATATAGGTTACGATTAACAGTTGCTCTAAATGAGCTACAAAACATGCGACAACGGTCTGATGTTAAGGAATAATGTAAAGAAATGTGTGAATAACGTAGTACCTTATTTTGGTTGACAAGTTGCAAACTTGTGAAAAGGTAAGTACTTGATAACTGACACGGTGTTGAGTTTGAACGAACGATTATTGATTAATGATCACAAGATTACAGTATATCATCTTCTCATCAGCCTGACCTTAACACGCAGGTTTTGCAAGAGGGCCTGCGACACTGGTGGAGGCACTAGGTTTGAAAAGCATAATAGGTCTGGAAGAAGCAGCACAGAAATTCCTGATCCATATGTAAGCCCTCGTAAATTCAAATAGTTTGGATGGTTAATTCCTTACAGAAAAGGAGGCAAGGAGAAGGAAATTTGATGCCATCGGTTCAACACCAAATCAACATGTGAAAACTCATTTAACTGGTAAGAAAAAGTATGGAACTGTTTCCTCCTTAAATGAAAGGATGACACTGCTGAAAACATCTTACAGATGTACAGTAGTCGATGAGTATCTAGCCGGCGTTAGGGACTGCGATCAACAATAGACGCATAGGCGATAGCGACGGCAGAGAGAACACGTGATTCAGGAAAAGTGCATGCAACATTCTGATATTTACAAATTGTAGCTTCATTTTTAAGTGCCTGGATGAATGCAACACCGATCGACGAACGCTCGACCAGTCAGAACGCAGCTTGCATCACATTTTTTAGGGAGCATCTCACCGTAACTTTTTTGTTCAACCTCAATCTGGCAGTTCGGATGCTTTGAAGTTTCGCTTTGCAGTTTATGGCTCAGGAAATTATGTTAAATATTCTCAGACAAGTTAGTGTTTATTGTTTTCTGACATTCAAAAGGCTTCTTGTGGTGTTTTCATAAGTGTTGGCATGGCACCGTTTGGCGAAAAACACACTAGACCATTGCCTGAGTTGAGGCTAGGAGTAGTAATGGTGTACCCAATAAAAACTCACTTCATTAGTTTCCGTGTGTGTCTGTTTGTGCGTACATGCATGCGTGTGCCGTGAGTAACTTCTATGTACTGTAATGAAGGCTGACGTAATCCGGATAAGAGTTTGTTCTAACCTTACTGCTGACGGAAAATTGGCAAATGCTTAGTGCTGCCGATGAATGCTGATTTTTGTCAGTAAGCAAGCTGAGTTAAATCTGTTCATGTTGTCTTGAACTCGATTGTGCAATTGTAACAACCGCGACGGGGTGGATGAAGCATCGGTATGCACTGCATTTTGCGGAAATTGAACAATTCCCACCAAATTAAGAAAATCAGCATAAGGTAGGTGTCATGTGACATGGTTAAAGATTTTTTATATATACTAGACATTATCAGCAACTGCTATGTTAGGATGCCACCTTAATATCCCACGTACTGCAAAACAGTGTTCACAACTGGCTAAATTTATCTTTAAACCGCATTCGTGGAAATCGTGGAATGGCAGTTGCTTCAAAACAAACGTTTCGAGTCATTTTCACTGATTGTTGACAAGCGTACGAGAGTTGTATAAATCTTAGATGATTGTCAGAACATAACAAGTTCAAATTGCTATGAAAGTCTGTATCTTGATTACAGTCGGCAACCACTGGTGGGAGTCTGTTTGTAGTCAGTTCATGTCTTGACTCACTTGGATTTAGTGCAGTCTAGTCGGCTTGTATTTCATTCGCATTTACTGAACTGCACTCAAGTATGGTGGTTAATTTTAGTTCGTCCCATCCTCTTGATCTGTTACGATCGACTGTTAGTTTAGAACAGTCAATAATTCCGATGACTCTCTGAACACAATTCCTCTACCGATTCACAATTGATGGTAAGTAGTATCAGTATGATTGTGCACCAAAAAGAAAACGTGCAGAGCAATATCATCCTGTTAGACGAAACACAATTGCGGATTAAAATTTAAACTGAATCAGGAACCACAGGCTGATGTAACAGCGATGAGCAGTAATTACCTGGCTCAACTAGTGCCCTGGCAGTTAAAAACATTTTACTACTGTTGTATTTTCAATGATCGGGTTTGGCCTGATATCAATCCGAGAAATCCTGTGTGTACCATATTGTCGAGTTAATTTGCTTCGGAGTTGTAAAAGGTCACCCAGAATTTAAGTTTTGTCATATGAGGTTGTTTGGTAAAACCATCAGGGAAAATGTGCTACTATCGTCGTTAACGAAATGGCGCGAACCCTAAGCTTCGAGTTTGTCTATAACTTTCGAATGCAGGTCAGAGAAAGTTGAATTGAACTATACTATAGCTTCCGGTTCTCGCAATGATACTTATCAGCTCATGTGTCTTCGGTATCGGGTCACTGTTAACACACGACTCCGTCTTTTCCACTCAATATTTCCATCTTCGGATAACAAATGCGAGGCAGTCCACCATCGTTCCTTGACTACAGCAATATCTGTAACTGCATCATTATGAAGGTTTTGCGTATTACCTTGTCTAGCCATATCGTATTTAATCATTTCATAACGTTACATGCTGACCTTTTTGTGAATCGTTCCTACGTTTCACGTTGGAAGATTCAAGTGGTTTACATTTTTGTTATCATTATGAGTGTTATCAGGAGTGCAATTACTTCCTCACTTCTATTTCACTTTTGTGAGCCTACTTCTATTTCAAGGAACCCATTCCTGGCAAAGCATGCAGCTGGTTTCGTCTTTGACATCCAACGTTCGACCATATCCTCCTCCCTTGCTGCGGAGAATAGTCTTCCTAAAATGGCTGATTGGGTTGACATGCAGTCAGTTATTTCATAAGCGTCCCTGTGTATTGCTGTTGTATTGTTCTGTCCTGAAGGAACAGCCTGTCAACGACTTCTTGTTGCCTGTTCTCAAATTCAAACTTAAAATAAGTTTATTCTTATTTTCTGACCTACTAAGCATTTAAGAGTTATGTCGAGACCCAAGTTGACTTAGTCTCTGCACGTTAACAATATTTTTATTCAGCCAAGAAAACTCTCTTTTTATGTCTTACGTCCTGTGTCATTTTCCACCTAGTATCATATCCTCCCACATGTAAATACGTGCATACTCCATTCTCCCTTTGACTGTATTTTTTCCCGGTCATCTCTCCTGGTACTTCAATCGAAGTTTTTGACTTTTTCCTATATTCATTTATCAAACTTTAGCAACACTCCTTATTGCATTCTCACTGGTCGCAGATTGGTTCAGTATTTCAACACTTGCAATTCACGTAACTCGGTACTTTTGTATCACTACATTCATCCTCTACATTCTTACCAATTGAAACCTATACCCCCGTTATCTACTCGATCCCTCTTCAACCCAATGTTTAAAGGTACCTGGACATTCCACCCACTTGTTACCTCTTACTTGGCACGATTTGTTATTATTTCTGATAAACCTGTGAAGCAAATCGCTGTGATTGTAGAATCTGTCAGGATTCACGGCTATAGGCGGTTGTAAACCCCTTGATTCGGGGCAGAACAAGACGGAATGTTGAAGGTTTACTCAGATAAAACTGCTTCTGTACATAAATAAGCAACGGTTAGCAAATTATACAACTTACAACCAAGTGAACTCTGTGCACAGAATTTAACCGTCAACAAATATCAACCAATAACACGGTAGCGTAAACAGTTCAATGCGGCGGTACAAAACAAACAAAGGGCGAGTTCAAAGGGAAGTTCATAGTGTCGGAGCAGGGTTGGTTACGTGTAATAATGTAAGAAACTTTCGGCCAGTAATTAATATAATCAATACAGGGGTATATATGTGTAGGACCTACAGTACGATAGTTTGACCAATGGGGTATGGGTATGGGGATCAGATGAGATTGGCATTGTGCACTCGGCCAACAACGGTCGGTTAGTCGAGCGATGGGGTCGCGGCCTGCGATGTGACGGGTCCGTGGTTCGATCCTCCAGCCGACATTCTGCCACCCAACTATCAGTTTCAGTTGGAGTGATCCGAACACAACTTCCATTGATTCTGGCCAGAATCTGCAGTGATGTTATACTAGTAATTTCATAAAGTGGCCTATCTGCTGAAAATGTGATGTTTTGTGTTAAATATTCACCTGTTCAGTTGCATAAAGCTGGCTCCACAAACGAATTGATAATATGGTTGTTGACAAGAGCGTGAATGTCTATCTCTTACACATCCATTCCATCACCCTGACAACAGCTGAGATTCCGTTATACACGTTTTCGCTTACATGTTCAATCAAAGCGATGAAAAGCATACTGGATGACGAGATATGTAAGAGACGAGTAGCAGAATTGTTTTGTACAAACATTACAGAGAATGCAACACAAATACAGTGACTCGTCGGAACTGTTGCGGATCCCCGATGCTTGAGAAAGATTTACGAACAGTATTTACAGGTACTGGTAGGTGCCACACGATATCTAAGATAATAACGCGTGTTTTTGAAGAAGCAAGCTATTAATCTGGTGGGTAGATTCAGAATTCACAGGAAAGAACCCTGTACCACATACATAAATGGTTGCAACTCACTAATTCAAACATATCACACATTGGATTAAACATCACCAAACAGAACAAGGAAATGTCATATTCTACATCAGGTCTTAATAAGGAAATCTTTATGTCATCATAGAGAATGAATTCTGTGTATCGTCGTTATTATAAAACTATGTCGTCAAAGGATATCAATTCAGAGTTAACACCCTTTATTTCGTTGCAGGTCTTGCGCAAGCATGGAATGACACGAGCTTTTTAACTATGGTAACTTACTTCACACATATTTGTTTTCAGAAGGTAGATGAAAATGACTTAAGTTAGAAAAAGGTGATTAAGCTATAACAGGTGATCTTCCTGAAGGGTTTAGCAAAGTTATAAACTTGAACGGGGACCATGTAGACGATTATTCGAAGATACATTTGAAAGTTGTTCCAGTAGAGGCCGTGCAGAATTTGTTCATGGTTGAACGAGTAAATCCTGTAAGGGTCATGCTGAAACTTGACAGTGTTGGTGAAATGGGGATAATCGTCTCTCGTGACTATGTCTAGCGTAGTGAACCCACAAGGTAACATCGACCCCAGTTCAAACACGGATTGGATAGCAAAAGAAAAGATTACGGTTCCTGTATCATGACAGACGGGTATCGTTGATCTGTGTTACAATTATTCAGATATGCACATTTTTTACTTAGTCTCATTAGGAGAACGTTTCAAAGTTTCCTGTATGAACCATATGGTAACAATATTAGGATTTTACATGACGGACTAAAATCGTGTGGCATGACGGAAGTTTTGAAATGATTTAGAAATCTACTTGTCCACAGTAATGAAATGACAAGCAACCTTTATGTTTTTACGACCCTACAACCTAAGCCATATATAAATTATCACGTGATGAGAGTAAATTAAATGTAAACATATCGCAATATGTGTGCCTTCTGCTTTGACGGACTAAGTATCACAATCACTGTTAGTAAAAGATACCGGAAGAAAACCACACAATTAGATTTGCAGCGCACAATAAGATGATTCGTCATATAATTTACGGTTAATAATTCAGAATACATTTAGCCAGAATAAATGCGACAATCGCGTAGACAGCGGTTGTTGTTGTTCTAACATCTTATTCTGGTAACCCATCGGAAGCAAAATTTAAAATCTCATGTTGAGGTTGTTAAATGCATCAACTGTTCTGAACAGGTGGTGTGTGCTAGTTGAAAACTGAATGAAAGATTTTGCAATCGAGGTATGCAAAATCAGCATTCTCTTTCAACAAGCCTGTTACAAAGAGAAAAAAAGGTTTATTGTCATAATGAAAAGAAAAAAATATTTGATTAATTTTATCACGGAACTATGGAAAATCTTTCGGCCGACTAATGACCAACCGGTCTCAAATATCCTCTGGAGTTTCACTGTCCTGGGGAGAGAGCAAGGAGTAGTTGTCCGAATAATTGTTTTGGCATTCAAAACTCTACATGATGTATTATTCAATTATTTAACGTTGAAACCATGTCGAGCACTCTACTGCGTGCGCGGATGTTGCCAAGTTTTCGATATTAAGCCCATACAGTGCACTGAATTCTTCTACAATTTGTTGTTACAGAAGACGTTTTAGTCACACTAAACTATTCAGTCAGCATTGACTAGATTGATTAAAGAAATCCATAACCAACTAAACCATAGAGCCTACTGAAATGATACGCACATCCTGGTTTCTTATTATATGCATTTTTAAATGCATGTATCAAACCTGAGTGAATTAATAATGAATCCGGAATTCAAAACCACAAATTTGCAATATTCTCAGAACTACATTCACAAATCAGCATATAAGTAGACCCTTTTACATCCCGTTATGAAAGTATACCAAGTACGAAAAGTTTTTAGGGAACTTGTAATAATACTACGTGTGTGAAGGGATGATTTTTGTGCAAGCTGTATTGATCACGTACCAGGTTTTCTTTACACATTTTGGTTTCACCCTCAAAACAAAAACGCCATAAATCCCGTTCATTAGTATAACTCCTTTGCATACAATCAAAATGAACACTTGTACAAACCGATTCCATTCGGTTCGCATAAACGGTGTATGCTAACCATCGCACTTACGCACATTCACCAATCAAAATTAAACGTGCTAATCTCAAGTGTAGCTAACGACTACCCAAAAAATGAGAATAGTTCAAACGCGCAATTTTCTACGAACAATCAACTGCCGAAGTGAGGAAATTGTGGTAAATACCGAAAATAGAAAATGTAGTTATGTGCACAACAATACGTCAAACGCAAACATCTGCAATGAATAATCCCACAAGAGAACTTCTAAACTAATTGTAGGCCAGAAAGTCAAATTGGAGAGAGAATTGAGTTTAATGTACGATACAAGGTCAAATGTTTTGAGAAAACAGAACAATACAAGTATTATTATTTTAAATCATCTATATCCCCGGAAGAATTTAGATAACACAAATACAAATGACAGCATTCAGGATTAGTCAGGAATCTTAAGCATTTGTCTGGTAATGAATAGACTCCAACAAAATGTTGAAACGAATATGTCACGTGAAAATCCGAAATTATTGTAGCATATTTACCGTAGATAGACAAGGGAAAATATTTTTCATAGCTTCCACGTTGTACATTTTTTAGCAAAACGTCGTCATCTAATTTGATTGCATCTATCAAAAACGTTTTCAGTCTGATGAGTGAATACTTATGATAGTCTTCAAGTGCTCATCAAACAAATTTGTCCGGTAGTTTTATCAGTGTTCACGTAGATAAATTCTACCTGGTGGCCATCCCCCCACTGCGAGTTCATCAAAGATAACTACTGTGGGATGAATCGAAATTTTACCAAATACTCTGTACTCGTAAAACGGGGATTACCGGATCTGCGTTTGCCATTGTGATGAAAGTGTCAGTTGTACTGCTTCAAAATTGTCAGTATGTCCTGAAGTAAAGACCAAGATTTAATAGTTCTTTTGCACATATTTTTAATTTAGTTTAAATTTTTGTTAGCCAGAAGCGGTATGTGAAATCTGGTCTGCATTTCTAGGCCATCTCATATTCAGGATTCGTGGTTTTGCAATAGACAGTTGAGTGACAACCTTGAAAGTACAAGCAGTTGTTGGGTGTGCGAAATCTGAGATCCGTTGTGACACGTTTGGATGACACTAACCAAGAACAAAATATCGTTCAACAAGTTCAGTAAGTTTTGTGACTTCGATCTAGAGAGAAGTCCGACTCAAGCCCTCATCGATCGGCGTTAACAAGATGCGATCCGGCAATTCGAGCATTACTCACAAGTAAATGTGACTCACTGTTAGCGGATAGTAAGTTGTTTAAAGGCGCAGTTTTCAACACGGTTCCCTCATGAAAATGTGACCGGAGTTCGACTCCCGGTAGTGACAAGTGTGTGTTAGTGACCGGTTCTGACCGGTGCGAAATATGAGTATGCTGCTCACTTTCGAAAAGCTGTGGCCTAAAAGTCAAGGGGGACTGTAGGTGATTTTCAGTTTGGTAACTTACACAATAAATGTCATTTTTTAAAACTCCAATTTCGCAGGGCATTTGCTGTACGAGTGTCAACGAAATACTGACATAAAAGATGGCACAGTTACGTTGCTGGAACTATTACGAATGTAACAGTTTAAAACTTTCAATACTGTTTTACCGGCCATTTTATGTAACCGTGGAATTCATCCATTATATATATATATATATATATATATATATATATATATATATATTTCATGTTCATTGTGACCGGATCTGGCAGTGGACCAGTTGTTAGATGCCTATCAATTAGACAGACAAACTGAGAAGAAGCACGAACGAGGTTTGTAAAGTTTGTCGAGGTTTCAGATTACATTACTCCTTTTATGACAGTGTCTGCTAGCCATGCTCTCAACAGACTGGAAAATGTGTTTCTTTTTGCTTTAGAAAACCGAATGTAACTTGAGTTGTTAATCCGTCTGGATAAGGCATCGTGTAGCCCACTTATGCCTGTGGTTGAAATGCTGTAAGTTTTATCCAACATTTTGAATCGTGCTTAGTCAAAAAAGCATACCGTTAGTCAATGAGTTTCAAAACTGCTGAAGGTCCAGCAGACAGAAATCCGTTGTGTATGGCAATCATACTTTCTCATTATGACCATTTTCCATTCAGCGTTTATTTCAAGTCGTTTTTATAGCGCACGGTTCGGTCAAGTGCTGTATGATGTGTACTTAGACACATTCTGTAGAGTGTGGTGGTTAGCCCACCGTGTAGAAAACTATGACACTTGAACCACCTGGAAAATAATACTCAGTCAATCAATTAGGATGGCTTAGTCTATTAAGTGTCAGCCGACTTCCAAAGCGCTCAGCAATTTACAACTTTGAGCACCGTAGATGTAACACATAACACAATATTCTAAGCTTTGTAACAGAAACAAACAAAATGTTATTAACTGGAGACTAAACCAACGGTTCCCAACCGTTTCATATGATGGACTATATTTTGAAAAATTTTAAATCCTTGTCTAAAGTGTCTCAAGGGCCACCAGTGTGGACAGACATTTCGTGGAAAAGCATGTTAATAGTGCACCATTTCCTGAAGAGCTAATTGACCACCCAAGATCAAAGTGTGTTCGTTTACTCGATTTTCTACTGTTGTACGGTAGAATATATCAAACGCACGACGGAGCAATTGTTTAAAACAACAAAAGATCATCGGTAGGCCTGGCTAGAAACTGAGTCAAGGGACCTAATAACAAACGTGTTTGCTGCCATCTGGCAGATCTGAACCACACAATTAGTCCGGCCGAGTCATTCGATGTCCTCTACAAAGTCCTGTCAACCAGAGAAAGTTAACCGAACAATGTTGTCTGACAACGGCTGAAGTGATTGCCATTCCACTATATGATCTCAAGCTTTGCGACTAACAAAAATGCAAAAGGAAGCACTGTCGGTAGGCCTGAAATTTAGTATCCCGCCTAGAACGATTGACCCTATCCATGTTGAAACCCAGTTCGAATGTTTCTATGATCAGCTTAAATGCTTAGAGGCCTCCAGTCCTGACTCGGCCAGTTGGTTCGAAGCCAGACTAGTTGATTTGTCACATCAGTATCAACGCACCCCGATTCGTCAGTCTTGTCTGCTCACAAAAGCCCATAACAGCAGATTGAAAGAACTAAAAAGAAACAACGACATCATCATGCTCCCGCCTGATAAGGGTTCTGGAGTCGTGCTGTTGAATCGAGCGGATTACGTTAGCAAAATGTTAGATATACTATCTGACAGTTCAAAATTTCGGAGGGATACTGAGCAGAACGATGCAGTTATGAAGATTGAACGAACCATCACGAAAGCACTAAAAGAATTACGGATGAAGGGTATAATCGACCAGACAACTCTGATCGAAAATAATTTTGTTCGAGCCGTTGGCAGTCAACGGACGGTGATCAGCGTATATGCGCCCTTGAATGATAAATAAGTTGCCTGTGGTTTAACTAAGCAAAACCGAGCGCTTACTTTACCAGTCTACGTAAAGCATTCATATGTACTAGTTAAACTGTAAATATGTACTTACGTGCTAATGAAAGCTATGAAACGTAGGTTTGTCATTTCTTTTCCTGAGGAAAGTATGTGGATAATAGAAGATTCCTTGCTCGTGTAAGGTCGGTGGCGCAGATCGCCTCAGGAGAACGTGACCGGATACAAATCCTGGCAATGGCAAAGATATGTATTACCCGTAAGCTCCAACAATAGTAAAAACTCCGGTGTAGTGCTTCTGTTTGAAAGAAACTGAGATATCTACGAGGTGGCGAGGGGTGCGACCAAAAGTGAGTTACGTTCAGACTGGAATTTGTAACCGCTGAGTTTTATAGACTGTAAAAAATGTTCACTCACGAGAAAATTCAGCTGAAATCTTGTTTTGGCGAATTTACTGCAAAAACACACCGACTAACTATAACACGTCTAGGGGAGCATCCTGAATAGACAAACGGGTTTTGATCGCGTTATAAAAAAAAGAGACCCTAAAATAATCAAGAATCCCTCAAAACACGTTTCATTTCTTGTAATAATAAGAATGCACATGAATTTTTTGACGTTAATGAAATACGTAACAACAGACAAGTGCTAAATGTTGACTAGCTGAATCTTGGGTCTATTTTTTCTTTGCAATCGTAAGAATTCCTACATAATCTAAAATGTGGATTGCGCGTGATTTTAATACAAAATTTCCACTGATAAAATTCATCTATATAGTGTGTACTTCATTATCCCGAATTATCGGCAATTCACAGAGAGGAAGGGTGATTTTGGTGTGTGGAACATTACAAACTTAAGCTCGAAGGTTTTCGCCTCTCTTGTTTTCCACTGGCCATCAGTTGGTCATCCATCTCCAGTGGCTTGCATTAATTCAGACTGGCAAACGAATGAGCTTGCATAAGTCCACAAGAACCCGTGTGTTGATCGCTATGTTTGCGCGACAGTGCTTTCAAGAATCACACTTGTTTTCCCAAAGAGCTGTACAATATCCGGACAAAAATCATGTGGCTTGTGTAAAGCAAGATACAGTTTGTTACAATGGCGTGTGAAGATCGGACATGACTCGCCTACGTTTATTGTGTGTAAAAGACCAACGTAGTGCCTTTAACTCGTGTAGAACTAAGCCAACCATAATCCCGAAAAATGATCATGTGAACTTCTGAAATCTCAGTTCCTTAAAGGACGTAATCAATAAAATCGTTTCTTTGACGAAAGTTGTTCATCCTGGAGGATCTTCCACGTAATTAGCACTATAACATACTGTCCGTATACATACTGCGACTTGCATAGTTTGGCCGCATGTGACAACGTCATTTATGACCCGTTGCAAACATTGTGGATTACTGGATGCAGTAGTAAGCTGTCACTGATGGACAGCCAGAATGCCAGGTGCCTTAAATCTAAGAGTTGTGGTGTATGCTGTAATGTAATACTCGTGAACACGGCTTCTAGATTTAAACCGTGATATGCATTTGCTATACATGTTCAGGCCAGAAAAGGCAATGAGATAAGGCTGTATAATATATATAAACAACCGGGTTACTAGCCAAGGAGATTCGATGTTGTCTGTGAGTTTATTTGCAAAAAGGTGTTTGCGCCGTGCGAGAAGAATTGAGAAGAAGTGATACCAAAGATCTTCAAACAGGTTGCGATCAAGTTTAGTTACGTGTTCTATTGGAAGCTTCACACCAATGGAAAGCTTCTGTCTGAATTACGAAAACGGTGTGACCTTGGAAAGTTTTCTGCCGTCATTCCATTGACATGTTAGACAAGCGTAACAACCAATTCTCTAGGCTTTTTATTATACAACTGGACTTCGTTATTCAACGACGGTCATAAGTATATCATAGCAAACAAATGAAGTCCAACTTCTCATCATTTGTACGTAAATCGTTTTCTCCGCAATTATCCTGCAAACAAACTTTTATAATTGTTATTCTATCCGTACAAACCGCGTAGTAAATTAAATGCGTATTTTCTAATTATCGGCTTCGAAGCGAACCCAATAAATCACGTAAATTTCTGGCCGTCGTATAATTAAATTACCGGTGGGAATTGCTCATTCAGTAAGTGCGAATTTACTTCAGACGAAATCTAATTTAAGCCACACGTGGAAATCACTTACGACGTCATACTATACAAAGGATGTTCGAAAAAAGGGCGACGAAACCGCCCGGGAAAACAAGCACGTGAACAATGAAAAACCCTAGTAGTCTGATTAGAAAAGTTATTATTGGTCTTCATATGGCACGTTGTCATATTTATGGTTCAACTACTGTTCCCGTCACAAACCAAAATATATCCTATATTAAAAGTATGTTATTTCAAGTCGTTTTTCAGCTATTCTGTCTAGAGAGGAAAGAAACTCTTGTGATATTGTTTACCGATCAAAATAATTCCATATCGTTCAGCTGCTTCAGATCGATCAAACATATTGATCACAAAAGTGGATCAATCTTGTGGATTACTTCCAGCTATTCGGTTATTTAAATTTTTTAGCATGCATTAGCAAAAGAATCTTTATCGCAATATACACATGGAAGGTGATGGTCACCATCAGTTTTGTAATGTCAATCAGTGGACAGATGTAGTTACTCCCGCGGAGGTTAGATAAAATTACTTTGTTTTTCCAGAAGTAATAATATTTTAAGCACGTTTGCAAATATTTTATCTCATCTCCACTATTGTTGGAACTCTCCACCTTTATGGTTCTTCGACGGAATGTATTACTCATAGTCATAAGAAACGATGGACATTGTTCTTCATGTAGTTGTCTATAATCCAATTGTCCGTCATTCTGATTGATTTCCAACCCTAACAGCAGTATAGAACATGGCTACCATTTCAATGACCTGGGCGTGTAAAAGCCCACTGTTGTAATCATGGCTTACTAAAGTTTCTACATCACATCTGCATAGTATGCCCATCACACCTACCTACCTTGGCCTATTGCCATCACTGCTGTTATGTCATTAGTTTCCTTTTCAAAACGTTAACACATTAGAATAGTAGGTGACATGTGTAGGAACGCTAGCACACACGAATACAAATGAATCGCTGTTCACCATGAATACTGTACTAGAAATTCTGTAGCCCAAATAAATCGCCTTGAAATTTTTTGGAATGTGCAGATATTGCTTAGCTCAAAATACGGATAACTGCAATGTCAATTTACTCAGTGTTCCATTAACTAACCTCATTGTCCAAATCATAAACAGTCTAGTTTTCACTGATATTAAACTGTAAAAACAGTAGTTTACGTTTTTCATCAGAGCTGTTGGAGTTATGTAGTATACATGCGAATCTTATGGCACGGATAACAGTATTTCTTAAACACTGCCAACCAAAATGCCTTAATTTGCCCCGAAGGTTTATCCTTGCGAGTGAAAGTGCACAGCGTTCAGTAATGTTTGATGTTAGCTTTACCGAATACATCGACTAAGTTCAAAGTTTTCGTTCTATTCTATCAGCACAATCTATATATATGATGAATAGTAGGGCATTTTGATTTTCATATAGATTGAACATCACCAACAATTGATTGCAGCTGTCGCATTGCCGTAAACTTTTCAGTCAGCCACTTTCGGAAAAAAGCACTAGACTCAAATTTCGCTTTGGCTAGAGCTCGTCAGCTGTGCATTTCCTTGCCATGACCGGAACTAGAACGCCGGTCAGGCCTTCGTGAGGCAACCGTATTTACCACTGCGCCATTGCATTCATATTAGGCATGACCGATTTATCATATGTGAATACCCAACCACTTTCGCTTGTGAGTAACGATCAGGTTGTCCGATCACCTTGAGAGGAGATGCAGTTACTGTCTGTTAAGACCAATCGGTGACCTCATGACTAGGACTTCCCTTCAAGTTGAAATCACAGAAATCTTGGGCTTGTTGAGCGGTAGTTGATTACTGGTGAGTGGCAGGGGATTTCGGTTTTCATATAGATTGAGCACCACCCACACCACCTACTCAACAAGTCAATTATTTCAGTTATTTCAATTTGAAGAAGAGTCTTAGTCGATGGGTCATTGATTGGAGTTAACAGGCAATAGTTGGGTCTCCCATACAGACAATCAAATAACCTAATCATTATAGCTTAAAGTTCTTGAGCGTTCACATATGATAATGCGGTCGTGACCAACGTAAGGTTAGTGAGGCAGTGATCAACATGATTACCTCTATGAAATCTCGTTAAATTCCCAGTCCAGATCGCGACAGGGATATCCAAAACGGATGAGCTCTAAAGGGGGTAAAACTCAAACCTAGTTCTCCTTTCCAAAAGAAACTGATCAGTGTGTCCATTTGAACGCGATGACTGTGAGGAAGTTTAATAAATATCCAACTTCAAGCTCAACAAGTTGGTGCCCATTTTGTCCCCCAAAGTAACTGCTTACGGTTCTCAAAGCCTTTACAAATTAGCGTCCTCACAAAATATTGTGCGGATGAATTTTTTCTTTTGTACAGGGTGCTACGTGTCACGCTACAGGTTAGATTGACAAAGAGTCACTAACTGTAGACACCTATTTCAAACATGATTCAATTCGTCCAACCAATAAAGCGCATATGCCTATTTTACTGAGCACAATGTTATAAACGATTCGCACTGTCTGATGAACTGGCCTTGTTGGATGTGTTTACCGTAACTCTAAAATAACACCATCGATAGCAATGTTTTTGGACTCTAAAACGGATCCATAGCTTCATCCTCCAGTGAATCACGTTGACAAAATATTTGCTGTTAGCCGATAAAGCAGCCTCGTAATTTCGTGGGACAGGAACTAGGCAAAATCGCACGTACTAACGAAAAAACGCTATTACTTGACTCCAGAGGTTCTCTCGTGGTTGGCAATGCACAGCTGATGTCTTGTGATGTTTCCCATTAACCACTGAGATATCCACGTTTGTTGAGTAATCTGAGGTTCGTGTGTAAGTAAAGTCCGTAAGCCGAGTGCCCTGCAAAAGCATCAGCAGTGGCATGCTGTAGAATTTTGTTGATCAAGTTACCGTTCTCTTGTTCACTAACAACAGTAGTAAGAGGAACAAAATAAAATGTGTCCACACCCGTCAGTGGACTTGAGTTAAAATGAATTTCATACACTAGCTTTTCCGATAGAAGCTTGTAAAAGTTAACGGACCTGATAGTGTTATGGATTTTCTTTTGCGTAGCATACCTGAAAGGCATATTTCAGGCTTGATTGCAATCTGCAGCGGGGTATGCTTCTGGAAACAAATGGTCAGAACTAAAAATTATTCATACTCTACAAGAAAAAACGTTTCTCTAGCCTTAAATTGAGAAAGAAGTGAACACTGTTCTATGTGATTATGGATATTATGAAATCACAAATTATGAGCAAAACAAATTTCGAACGTACCAGCCATTTACATTTATTTGTGAAACAAGCTACTTCTGTTACCGAAATTATTGCCATTCGTTATGATGTTCTTGATCTTGTATGCATTATTAAGCGCAGGACAATAATGAAATGCTGCAGTTGTTCGTTTATGATGACATACGAATATGTTTGAAGTATACAGTTAGAAACAACTGTGGAAAACTTGTAAATGTCCGTTCGTGGAAGTAACCTTTGCGCTGACCTAATCGCTTGTCATACGTGTACAACTTTCTAATTCAAACATTTGTAACATGTTAAAAATGGATGGTTGCTTGGATTTTGGCAAGTTAAACAGCGAACGTCAACAAAATCGGAATAATGGTTTAGGTCCCTTACGGTGGAAATACCTCCAGAGTATTTGTGTAAAAATATTTCATGTAGGGAGGGGCACATCTTTCGGCAAACCTTCAGATCTTGAGATTGAAAGAAATAAGAAATGTTGGAACAGAACTCTGCGATCTACTTGAATCTGATGCAGTCAATAGGTGCATAATAAAGTTGTACATTAGAAGCACGTATGCGCAAATCAGTTCTGAACAAACCATGAACTGGTTGACGAATTCTTTACTGACTGTGTTAAAATAAAATTTGGTTGATTCAAGGCAGAAATTCAAACTGCGATGTAATGCCAGGTGTAGCAGTGCCATCAGCATAAAAACGAAGAAAAAGACTTGTCTGATAAAATGTATAACCAAAAATAAACATTTTCACAGGCAACCGGTGTTCTATTGATGTCAAATCCTCATGTAACAAATTGTCATTAAGCGAAACAACAGATTTCATGTATGGTTAATTTTTATCAACAAACATATACCTTTCGATTCCCGTCAAATGGTTCGAATGCTTATAATCACTTTGTACGGAAGACTTGGCATCTTTTTCCATGTGTAATGGTTTACAACAAATAGGTGACCCAGCCACGAGGAACCCCTTCGATCCTGCTATAGCCGACATGTTTAGGGCTAAAGTTGAGCAAACAACATACCCGGTCGTAAACGAATTGATGCCGTGGAAACAGTGTGTCGGTGATATGCCCGAGTGGGCAAACAAAATCTGAAAGCGAGTTAAACTTTCGAACTCGCTCAATGAATGTTTTAAATAAAGTTTTAGTATGAAAGTAAAAATATTTTAAATAAACGCAGTTCTGTTCGCTGAAACCAAAATTGTTCTCACTGATTTCTACGGGGATTTTCAACTATTTAGACGTAGTTTGCTTGGATGTGCTTAAGTTTCAGTGTACCGTAAGCCAAGAAGGATAGGACGGTAGGTGAATTTCATGTGTTTTTCTCCTGTTGCATGTAACAGGGTACTAGTAAATATACTGCTTTTAAAGCGTTAACATGTACTGAGGATAAAGTAAAGGCTGGACAAACAGTGTTGCAATAAGCGATTCCTGCCAACAAGTTTCCTTAACGTATCATGCGGAATAAAGTAAACTTACTCATTTAAAACACGGTGTATAACTTCTTAAAAATTTATTTACATCAAACCCACTTTCAAACGTGCCGTTAGTGAACATCTCTGGAAGGATGTTCAGACTTGTCTTACTCTCTAAAGCCATTTCGTTTACTCTACATTCGGTCAAAAAGCGAATTTCTGTTGAGGATTATGGGCCGGAGGCCAGAAAAAAGTCAACCACGCAGCCAGTGTATTCTCAGAGACTAATTTTTTATTGTCAAAAGTATTCTCCTCACGACAACTTACTTAATGACGTGATTTGTTTTTCTAGCATCGCTCGGGTTAGTTTTCTGTATCTCTGTTTATGGGGAGTCAGTTACTAACGGTTGCATTCTGTTCACAAACTCCACTTGGTTGTGAGTTGCACGTCTTTGTTGACTATCAGTCTATGTTTGGAACTGGTTTGCTCTTTGAAAACATTCAACATTCCTTCTGTTCTGCACGAATCAAGAGGTTTACGGCTGTCCTGATAGAATGTATGTCGTCATGAATCTTAACAGTAAACACACCCATCAAGTCCACCAATAATTGAATTTATCAATTTTTCTGCTGTTGCCGTTCCGAAATGAATCTTCATGGTAGCTTGTGTCTTCTAACTATTTTGCCCAAGTTAGTTTCATGTGCATTCGCTAGATTGGCATATGCTCCTTTGATTTAAACTTTTAGGACTCGCCGAGGAACCATGTAATAATCCTGCAAAATGATGATTCAATTGTCTTGAAGTTCGATTCTATTGCAGATAAGACGTAAATTAGTATGTCATACAAAACCGTCTATATTTTCTCGTGCATGTCCAAAACAGAGGTACACTGAATACACCATTGAATGCAACTTAATCTAGACGTCTAAAAATTCAAACACGACGCTTGAATACGAAGTTACATTGTGTGCATTTTTGTAGATAAACAGCAAGCAAATTGTTCGCTGACTACTTCATAGGCACACATTGCCTTTTTCTACCTTTAAGCATGAATTATCAAGGAGGACACCTGGCGTGTTAAGTTGTAATTGAGCTGGAACCCAGTAATAACAATGCTGACGAGGTCGGGACCGATCAGCAATACACGCTGAACGATGTTCCCTTTACAGTTATCCATCAGCGCTTAGGAATGTATGCAAATACGACATACTTATGTACCATATACATATATACCTATATAGGTACCGTGGGTGTATCCTGTCTACTCTGTGAGTATACACTGTTCTGGTGACAGTCTTTGCCCAGATGCTTGGAGCTCTCAACGCCAGTGATGAACGTTGGTTCATATCAGTAGTCAAGCTGAGCTAAGCTCATATCAGTAATGGAGGAAGTGGACGTAAGAATGTACTGACTGTAGGTGGTAAGTGAGAAACTGACACTTGGCAATGCCCATGGATACCGTGAAATGACCGTCTAAACGCATAATGAATATAGACGAAAAACGAAGGTTGCCGACAATCTGTATATTCCGATGTTCGAAGTATTAATCCTACTTCGTAGAAATTGGTGAGAGATGCCCCTAAAATATTGTGCTCCCGCGAGTTCTCAAGCTTGTCACCAAAAAGAAACTTCTGTTTTTATGTAGCCGCTTGAAACTGTTTTGAGAAATAAAGCACATGGTCTTCAATTTTCAGTAATTGGTAGTTACCCAATTGCTTTTCAGAGTTGTCTTTGCGCAAGCGGAATGGAATATTGAGAAGAATTCGAACTGAAGACTACGTTTTCTTTTGTAAACTTCAGTTATTGTCGAACCCCGATGTACACGAAGGAAGGCCTGGACAAAATGTCTTTCTCAATTGAAAAGTAGCTCTTAAATAACAAAGTTAATGTTAGATAGTTCTTATATGACGGAGGTAACGAACTTCTCTTTTATGCTTTGTGAACTAATGCTTCCGTGCGATTCATGTCAGATTTCTGCTTTACGTGCGCTACTCAACCAAACCAGTGAACCTTGCTTTTAAATAGAACAACTCGAACTGCTCTTAATTTGCTGCATGTCACAACGTCACAAGTAGCATATATTCATATATAACGCCTTTGACTTGTGGAGGTATTTAATGGGACAAATTAAAGCGCATTGCCTACATTGACCAACATAAGTGCGCCTTCCGTGGTTTCTTGAAAATTCCTGCAAGTCGTTCTAATGAAGTGTGCATTACACGACGTAAATATCCCGTAGGTTGATTGAATCAAAAAGGTGAACTTCGTATTTAGATTGTTTTAATTTAAAATCACCGAGACCGTTGGACAAAGCAAAGTATTCTCAGATGTGTTCCCACAGTGTTCAGGGTAACTAATCTAAGGTCTTCTGGGATGCATTTACCTACATACAAAATACAAACGTGCATAAAAGTACAAACTGTTGAAAGGGTACACAAGAAGACTTAGGTTGTGACAGAAGTTTATCCAAACCATGTCCAGTGATTCACACCTCCGACGTTCCTAATCAGTCGATGCTACCGGTGATCGCGTTCAGTTTTTGAGAGGAACAAGGTCTAGGATGCGATGCTATGCATCTGTTTTGCATTAGGGTGCTACTTTCAACTGCCCAAGAAAAACAGGTAATCAACCAGGCTTAATCAATTCACCAGATGTTCATTTCACCAACGGAATACAGCGTATATGCTTGCACAGTAATGCGTTTGCTCACTTCACAATTAATGGTTGTGTACCTTGACTGACGTTTCCTAATCGTTTCTATTCTCAGCTTACATAGGGGTTCACACCAAAGTAACAGAGGCTGCCTGATGTAACTGTTTCAAGTCTCTGAAAATCAACTCTATTATCACTCTGATTATCAGCTCTGTGTGAGTGGTAAAACGTCCGTAACCAATACGTGAGAATCTGGACATGTATGGATGATCCGTGTCCTTATGGTAACGGTGGCTGTCAGCAAAAACGCACAATAACATCCGGAGGTATATTGGGGTGGTACAATCTCAGTCACTTAATATTCAAGTAACTTTATTTCACACGGTACCCCAACCCTTCCTATCCAACGAAATTTTCATAAACGTTCGCTAATTCACATTCTCTATAGGTCACTTAAAACACTTTCCATTCTACGTTAGTTCATTTCAGAATTTCACAACTTCTATACCCTTTGCTGGTTGCTATACTGTTCCACCAAAATTGTTCCTAATCTCTCAAAGAAACTTGCCAAACAGTCAAGTAGCCACATAAAGTGTAAAACATCATGCAGCTATATTATATGTCCACTTTTGTCCATATCATTCCTAAATGATATTTTGAAGTATAAAACGATAAATTTCGTGGAAATGATAGTCATCCTCCATTCACGGAACGATCATATTCTATTTTCGACTATTCAAACTAATCCATACACCGAATCCCGTCTGTTTTCACACCGGGCGTTGCATTTTCAATTGCCCCCTTTCTATCCACTAATTTGAGTGAATCCTTAACATAAGTTTCTGTGGTTCATTTGGCCACTACGTTTATATGACCGTGAGCTTGTTGCATGAAATTAAAGTCAAAAGTCTGGAGAAATCTGCTAAGATGTAACCTCCAAATGAAACCAGTTAAAAACTGTTAGGTAATTGTGGCTAGTTTAGTGGCAGTTTGGATTGGTTGCTTCTAGCAACAGGTTAATGCATTTGAAAGAATGAGTTAAACAAAATTACATACACTTTTTCAACGTGTATTAAATCTGATGAATACAACTGTGGTCAGATTCGTGTAATTGCAAATGTGTTCAGTGTCACAGATTTGATTTCAGCCAGAAGGTTCTACCAGGGACCAATATAGATGGGGTTGATTGGCGAAAGACACCTGTCGGACAAAGCGCCACTTCGTTGCTCCCATTTTTACACACTTAATTACCCACACTGTATTATCTGTTTCATCCACAGTCCTCATTGCTGTCTCGATGGTTTACAACCCGTTGTTCACCAACAAATTACTTGGACTGACTAGCGTTCGACCAACCGTCTGTCGACTGCTCCACGATAAGCAGGGTCATATCACCGAACGGTGCTATATATCGCGCAAATCTCTCTCACTGTGGGGGAAATTGCGTTAACAAAAGGAAATTCACACGGGTAATATTCATGTAATTCATTTATGTGAACGTTTGTGCTGGTCATATAAGGTTAGATATTAGCCACGTTTTTCTTGTGAGATAGATTATTTGGCTTGATACATCAGTGGCCGTCGAACAGACGTGACACGTGACTGACACGAGTTGAACGACAATGTCATTTAACTATAGGCTCTGTTTTCCGATAAACAGATTTCACTAGCCTCAATCCGACTCGGAGAAAGAGACTCGAGGTCATCAGCTACACTCCAGACCGCGAACTAGATTTGAACGTTCGCACAAATTTTAATTGCGAAACCAATGATGTTAACAAGGCCAACGAAGATCTGCTGCTATGGCATTCTTTCTGTGTTCCCCGGAAAACACGTTCGGTTGTATATTCGTAAAACGCCGATGGATAAAACACAAACTTACTCAAGCAAGGATGCCGAAATTCTTCCGAATTCCCAGAATTTTCATGTGAATCATGGTATACGCTATCTAATGTGTATTGAGTTTGATCCGTTCACATGAGAACTGATATGACTTTCACTTCTAATTCACTTAAGAGAACTCACCAGTAATCGTAGTGAATAACAAGTGATAATGGCGGTATGGATTTAACGAAGTTAAATAACGTTTAACTCTGTATTCACTATTTCTTATAAACATTAACCGAACCACCTTAATCGTGTTTACCAACCACGTTACTTTGCTCTAGCACCTATAATGAGCATTGGCCTATAAACCCCATTTGTAGTGAGCATCCAATGAGAGGCGGTAACATGTGCCCAAAGGGTAAATCATGCAAACGTTTATTCACGACGCCTTTCTTCAAACGACTTAAAAAGAAAGATTATCTTTTCTTTGGAAATCACAAAATGGTACTCGTTTTTCATAAGGCCGTCATTGTGATTAAAGCTTAAGGTCACGTCCGGTTAGCCTCAGAACCCTTTTAGTTAAAACAGTATGTGATGAACTCACGACCATAAAGGTGTAATTTACCACAACAGGTATTAAGCAGCATATTACAGCTCACTCTGAGTACAGAAAAGTCAGAACATTTTGAAAGGAAACACGTAATGTGCAATTTAATTAAAAGGCCAGACACACCTCCCATTAATTTACTCAGTTTGTAAGTTAAAGAGTTCAATTACTACAGAAATACGTAAAAACACAAGTGATGCAAGTTTTGCACTCCGTCCCAATTTTAGAAGACCACGTGAATTTTGACTACCAATTAAAAAAATTTACATAAACCAATCCATTTTAGAGTGTGACTGAGTAAACCTTGAGTGTGTTAAGTGGGAAGAGGGTTTGCCCCTAAAACATTTTTCTGTAATATCAAACAAGGCCGGCTAAAAAATTGTTCTTTCATTAGCCAAACACAAACTAATATTACAGCCGTTCTTTGCACCTGGATTGAGAGTGTGACGCGGTTTAAGGGTTGACGTCATCACCGTGTTCCTTTGACAGTAATGCAGTAAACAACGCTTCTATACTGACTTATTCTCTAAGTAGAAAGCCAGAGGTAACTATCTCACCCAGAAAAATACAAGTAACGGACCATTAACTAGATGATATTACAAGGTCACATGCAATGGAAGTTGACAGTATAGAATTCAGAATACGCGTGAAATACATCAAAATTTGCGACGTGGAACCGCGTAAAAGCTCAGACAGACTAATGTATGTATAAATGAAGCGTAACAATTGGCAAGTATGAATCACAGGCAAACGTTGATATGTTGCGAGGTATCTACTACAAACAGGGCAGCGCACCGTCTCGAGTTGGATTTGATTATAAAGATTTTAAAGACCATAATTCACAATTGGCCGAAAGGTTCATCCAATGACCTGGACTGCTTGACTTAGTTGACGTGATTTCCTTAAAGAATCTTTAATACACGGTCATGTGGAGGAGGCATGATTATGAACCGAGAGTAACTAATTTTATCGAGCAAACAATTATGATCCTAAATTTTAACGCAACTGATATTTATAGATGCTAATTCGACAGAGGAATATATAACAATCACCGAACTTACTGTCGGAACACGCAGAGATAGAAGGCTATTCAGTAGGCAGGAAATGCTCCGTGTGGGAAAGGATTTGAGAATTTTTGCAGTGTAATCCGTAAACATTTGTTACAAATGAGAGGTCCTAGGTCCCGTTGTGTTCAAGCAAGAGCATAACATAATACTGGCCAACCATTTATTTAAAAGAGACCCATTTGCGAAAGATCTGGACTTCGGTTGGATACGAAACAACGAGAGAAACAAAATGCTCAAACATGGTAAATGCTTCACCAGCTGAGCTACGAAGCCACTCCGGACGATCAGAAATTTCACATTTGGACTTAGTTATCCACACAACCAATTGTGTCATATGGATCTGGCCGATTGACTTCCATGACAGAGTTCCTTGATCAGTTCACACTGGAATCCACCAACACCACCGATGAGCATTGACATTGAACTAGTGATGAGTAGTTTGGCAGATTTGATAATTTAGAAGAGACTCATTTGGAAACATCTGGACTTCGTGTGGATTTATATTACTTGACTTTGTATCAGATCGCACAGATCACACTGGACAAGCATCGAGTTTTTTGTCAAAATAATCAGTGATCATAAAATTGTTGGATAGACCTTGTACACTTTACGCACTTAATACCAGAATGAGAAAAGATCGTAAAAACGGTTATCAGTCAATCATAAGAACACTTTCGGTAGTGAGTTTCTGAATCAATGTCACCAAAGACTGCTTGAAAGTACGTTGTTCGTCTCTTCTGCAGAACCAGATACACCTTTTGTGCACGTTACTGAGCTGTTTAATTTCTAACAGTCGTGCGAAACAGCGGCTCCTAACTCCAGCTTATTTTGAAAACCTCGCCTACTTCGGTACAAGTTGCATGATTTTCTAGATCGTAGATTCATTCGTAAGTGTAGGGTGATAAAAGCGCCTGACGATTTTCAGTAAAGTCAAAATACTGATATGGGTGACATCCCTTCATACATTGGTGGTCCGACTTAGAACTCTAACCATACTTTCATAAGAAAACTGTGTTCACCGTTGCACCATTGACCTCACATTAGGCATGACTCAATCATATGTGAAAACTCAACCACATTTGCTTGTGAGTAATACACAAACTACACGATCAACTAGAGAAGAGACAAGTTAACTGTTCTATAAAATCCAATAGATGAAACCACGATTAGGACTTCTGTTCAAATTGAAATCACAGAAGTCATTGAACTACTTAGCAGTAGATCATATAGCGTGTAGGGTCAATAGCATAGAAGACAAACTTTCGGGTTTCACACGAAGTGAACGGTTCTTGTCAGTTCGAGGAGGTACAAGGCGCTAAAGTCGACAATTCACGCCCACAGTGTCGGATGACGAATATTGACTGGAAATGCCTCACAAAGCGCAATTATGCAACAACGCTTCAAACGAGTTGACCGGGTCAGCGATGTGACCTGTTTCCAAGATGTCTTGCAATTATTTAGGTCAGGTTTCCAGGCTTCTGTTGTAAAATCAGTCGTACTTTCACAAGACAGCTATAAGTTTCGTAATCCGGGATGCTGCCAAATTAGTGGGTTTCAAATCGAGATCGGATCGCTCAACTAGAACTGAACTCGAACGATCCAGTAAGTGTGCAGACTGTGAGACAAGAAACACCGTGGTCAAAGAAGTCATGATGAAGCGAGTCGATACATAAGGTAGCAACTACATTACATATTGTCGTGATGTAATTAACCGTAGGTATAACATTACGCCAAAATGGCTTGGTTCAGGATTTTATTGCACAGGTATAGCGAAAGGTATTTCGATCGGTCCACTTTCTATAAGATCGTGGTTACTCATACGATAATCTTAACATTCATATAGTCCAAAAAACTTTAAAATAAATCGTTGCCAGTAAAAACAGAAACTTTTGTGACGCTTGTGAGAGTTATGTTCTAATAAACTATTGGTCGGTCAGATAATATTTAACTGAACTGTTGTCACAGTTGTCCAGTCAAATTTGTTGACTGTGACTGGTGCCGAATTTACCGCAAGTGTACTCGGAAATCCGCCAAAACAACCTACTCTACAGCCAAGTTGTGCGTGAGTTTCCGTTCAACACACGTTATCATGTCACAATTCAAAAACAAACTTCCATGTTCTCCAAACAACTGTTGTGTGTACTCATTTGTTTGCTCATGTCCAGCATCATACATTGGTTTCACTACAAGGCGATTATCCGATACAGTGCGTGAACACCGTCCTTCATGGTTGCACGGTGGTGTGATTAAAGGGTTTCAATTACGAATGTTGCTCACTTTTTTAGAAACCACGAGGTGGTTTATCAGTTAACCTGCAAGCATTTCACGTCGACTGGGATTTTCTGTAAAGGATACAACGTATGCATTAGTAGTACATTTTGAATCGTGTTACACAGTACATAGTCTTCAAGCAACCCTGTTGGACATCCAATGAATCACATTGTGGTTCATGTGATTTAAGTCAATGGCAGCTCTAAGGTTTTTGGCAATCCAGTATTTTACATCAATCACTTTATCATTCCGCTTTCCGGATGACTTCCAGACCAATGTGTTCTTTCAGGTCAGCACTGTTCCACCAGGCACATCAACGCATCAGAGCAGAAGATTCGCAGATGACTATCACTGCTCCAGTTCCGAATGGTGTCATGTCAAGTTTAACAAACTCCTGGAAAAAAAGGAGACCAAATTGAACAAGCCGCAATGACACTTATGTCGTGGAAAATAAAGGTGACCTGATTTGAAATATTGGTTTGGTTCTTAGTATGCTTTAGCGCATCTGCATATGTGCTATTTTTGAGTTTTTAGAATCCTTAAGTGATATCAGAACTCAGCAGTAAAGATGGAGGCAATATATTCCACTAATTTGCCTGGCGGATTGTAAGAAAAAAAATTTATTTGTAAAATTATATGCACTGAACCATTTGTAAGTGTTGTCAAACTTCCTATCTTTTGTTTAACAGGCTATCCTATCGTTTATCACGATTATTCACCCGTTCATCAGTAAACCAAAACAGTTCGACAGTTTGACAGTTTTACTATAATCGTCTTCACTTCTCTCACGTGTGATGTGACGAACGAGCTGTATCGTATATCGGCTCAATTGTCAAAGCAAGCGTGGTACATGCTGAAGATGGAACGATCGTGGTAGGTTATCAAATCGGAGGTGCGAGTAGTCCAATACTCGGCGGAATAACTCAGCGCAAAATAGAGGTGCGTCCACAAGCCCACAACGAGGGGATCGGGGACGGAGTGGGCATCCGAGCGAGTCCTGGCACAACTGGATCGGATCAACGGTCAATACATGGCAGGCAAAATGGAATGGACGACTAAATCAGGGACGCGATTATTTCAACACTCAGAGGAATATCTGGACGTGTCTGAAGAGTACGGTCATAGCCCCTAGTAAATAGATGGCAGACAGCACGAGCGACCGGACTAGCCATCGTTCCACGAGATCTGACTAACGGACTAAGAATGGCAGGCGGAACGCCCCCCTCCCGATAGAAGGCGCTGGCCACACACGTAAAATGGGTAGAAGTGCACACGACGTGTGAGTGGAAACCGGGGGTTTTGTGGACTGAAATTCTGATTCATAAACGCGAGCCGCTCGTTGCTTGGCAATCAGCGAGTTGGACAATTAAGATTGTGCTTTATTCGACGTTCTTTCGTTACACTATGAGTCCTCGATGATTTACTGACTTAGTGATAGGAGTATGGATTTCAGATTGGAAGCCAAAGTTACTTGGAACTAGTCAATTGATATTTTTCCTAATCCGATGGGTTGCCGTTGATTTATTAGGCGATCCCATATAAGCTTTTACACTGCTGTTGCACATTACAAAACATGTTAGGAATAATACAGATTTACGAAACTAACCAAGTTTCAATGTAATGGTAATCATTTGAAGCTTCAGAGTGTACCGGAGAAGAATAACGGACGTTGGATGAAAGGGAGTCGTTTGAAAGCTTTGCAGTTTTTTAAAAGAAGCATTGTTAGGGTTTAAGTTTTCGAAATCATGTCATGAAATTTCATCTTACAACCCCTCGTAACTAGTTGCTAAGACAAACTATTGTTTTGCGAGTCCTACAATAAAATGGGCTTTTACAATATAGAAGTTGCTATAATGACTAATAGAGTGGGAACATGGAAAACGAGTTTCATCCTACGATCGTTTAGATTGCAACTCTCTGAACTGGCCCAGTTGGCAAGTACGGTGCTTTTCAACGCAGGTTGTGCGATCTGACTGTAATACTCAAGAAACGGTCTTGTCTAGATCATATAAAGTACCCGAAAATACGCTTCGGACGAAGATGGTTTCATTACGCTGAGTATTGCCTATCCTTTTATGAAGTCATCTAATGATGGTCAGCGAAAGATAACTTGTAAGACAGCCAGAAAGTCAGACCAATGGTAGTGCGTACCACTGCAAATTGGTCATTATTTAACAACAAAACATTCTGACACATTTATTGTGGTATGCACACGTTCATTTTTGATGATCAGGCGGTTTCAGTAGCAAAATCAACGCTTCTTACTGTCAAGAACAATATGTAACCCCGCGAGGTTGCTTGTGTTCCAGATAACTGAATCATCATCCTATGGAACTGCTTTCCCAAAGATGAGGCCCAGATGATCACCAAGATAGATGAAGATAACAGCAGACCGAGCAGCGAAGAACATTCTGATGAAATCCCAGGAGGAGAATTTAGATCAAAAAGACTTTGTTCTTGAAAGTTCTTTTGTCAAGAGCGGTTTCCTGTAACGAAAGACGTTGCCACGAATACCGTAGGCTTCGAGTTTTGAGTAAAGAGGTTGCATAGAATATAGACGAAGGTGTGCGAAATCTTTGAAGTTGACATTTAAGATAATCTCTCCTTATTTTGGTCTCAGCCAGGTCGTCCACAAACATTGAAATGTTTAAAACATAAAGCCAACTAGAGATAATGTCTTCGACAGAAAAAGAAGAAATATCATTCTAGGAAAAATGTCTATCCACCAAGTGTTTGAAATATCAAGTTCCCTTGATCAAACTCTTAAGCATGACAAACACATAAATGTTGGGAGATGGTACTATATCGTTTACCCTCGTCGATTGCTTACATAAAACCCATGATTATTTGAAAGGGGCCGGACCAGAAGAACAGTAGTTAAACATGACGCTGAATTCCAGGAGGCTCCAAGTTCGGATGTTACATGAATACATAAATGAGGCTCAACATAAACAGTTGAAATAATTAGGGAGGGGCACACCACAGATAAAGTTACACAGCTTCGATGTCCTACTGAGACCAATTCTATCCATGGACAACTCGCTATATCATAAGCTGACCAAATGATTTGTGAACACTCCCAACCTATTACTTAAGTGTTTCAGTTATTATTGTACGGAATACTCATTTAATTTGGCCAAAAATATGGAGAATATGATTGTGAGTTGCACTAAATTATATTATTCTGGTGTCAGTTCCCTATTCACGTAGGACTGTTGATTTTCTATACACTTCTGCTTCCCGCCAGAGTCTACCACTGTGTGGTCCGTTGATTATCTTACCTTATTCCCGACGCACAAAATGCACCAGGACTATTCGGTCCCGCTAGGACTGATGGCGTAGTGACGGGCAGCACAATAGAGCTGACCTAAACTGTTGTATTCTTCCAGACATTCGACAGACAAGTTTCCAACGCAGTTGACTGTAACACACTCTACAGAGCTAACATCACGATATTTTAGTATTTTAGGTGAAATTCATTTTACACAGCTCCACGGACGTCTAAACTTATCCCATCCTAAATTGTCAGTTTCTTTTGAACAGGAGATGGGGAGAAGCCTACCGTTTTTAAATATTTCGATCAGTCAGTCTGAATACGGTACAGTAAATTGCGCGGCGACGTGGAGTGGCCAGTACCATGAAATATTCACAATACTGTTCCATACAGCCAGACAAATATGTAACCATGACAGCATTATTAAGGAAGAGGAATTCTTGGAGGACGTTTTACTGACCAAACGTTTATCGGGAAATTCATTGCAAGCCATAGGCGATCAGAATTCACACTGAGACTGATTCAAGAAAAAAAGAACAAAGTTGGTTTCATCTGACTTCCCAATGTTATCATGATGTGACCGATGTGGAAAAGATGTTGCGGTCAACCCTGAATCGTACTCACCCACCTGTTGAATTGCGACTGTTACTTTCCATTCCGCCTATCGTTTCCCATGCTTCCGATCGTGATCCGACGGACCAGTCTGCCTCTCATTCGATTTAACATTTCCCGCGCCGTTGCGGTGAAGAGTACATTGGTAGAATCTACAGAAGTTTGCGACAGCGTATAGAAGAACTCATTCCTAAGTGGTTGTTGAACGCGATCACTTGGAACGTAGTAGGTAAACCGGAATCCAGCTCGTTAAATCGTTGTATACATGTCATTTGTTTGATATGTTAACATCATTTACAGTGTCGTTATGTGATCGGAACCGGAGGTTGTTGGCATTTCCGGAAGTTGTTCTGATCAAGCTGAATCGACCACTTCCCTACTCGAATAGGTGCTGGTGTACTCATTACCGTTGCCATGGCACTGATTTTGATCTTATGAGTGTGGATCATGTTTAATTGCCGTCCTCGTTGTGCTTTTTTGTGTAAAATCAATAAGTCCGTGCTTTCGGCCGACGAGTGCAGATGGAATAATAACTTCTCGCAACATCTGCCCCTAATTGTTGCTTTGTTTCTGTAAAAGGAATTTTGGTGGGGCTTATTTTTTCTTAGCTAACGACTGCTTTGTTTGTCTATTTTAATTGCGGGTTCTTTGGTCCGGAATCTGTGGCCACGATTAGTTAGGTTGAGCAGCTGTCTGGGGAGGATTAAATGGTACCTCTCATATAACGTATTTCCAAAGTGATCCATTCGCAGCAGTCCCTTCTGAATTACATTCATGTAACATTCCGTGTAACAAAGATAACCAAGGTTGGTTTTCGCCACATAATGTACATTGCTGGATTTGAATATATAGCCCGTTCTCGTTTGCAAATAAAAGTGCGCCCACTATGGCTTGGAATTTAGGCTATGAAAATTCAGAAACGGCACGTTGTGGTTCACTAATACTGATAATCCATGCTTGATATCTTTGGGAATCCGTTTCTTAAAGAGTAGAGGTTCTGCCAATTCATTCTGAACGGATTTCAGAGATGCCTTGCCTGCAAATCTCGGTCTACCTAAGACTCTTTAGCCGTCGCGTATTCCTATGGATGATTCGGTGGTTTCACCTTCGCGAAAATTCACTTATCTTTTGCGGAACTTCATTTTTCCATCTAAAAACACCTTCTCAGAGAGATCGACTTTATTCAGTCCGAACAAACATAATAATTTGCAGGTAACCTTACCTCCTTTCACCTATCTGATCGTTAATCTGTCGCGCTGGCTGACTGAGTAGTTATCTGGACAATTATTTCTAAGAACTGGTTCTCAAACTTTTAATTCGAGAATACCTGTAGGTCGCCGTGCGCTATGTATTCGTCTGTATATATTTCTTCTTTGCGCCCACTTTTTGGGTAAAAACAATGTGAACTTTTGCTATCGTATTTTTAAGTCAGCTTAGGAGCAACTAATGTGGTCTGCCGTGCCATTCCTTGTGATGCGGGCCTTCGTTTTGCTAATGCCAACGCGAAAAATGTGAGTTCTGTCGAATGGTCTTTTGTTCCGTTCTTAATCCGCTGTAGCTTTTCACGGTCTCAAAACAATATCCCTTCAGCCAGATCTAGGGGGCAAACGTCCCAGTTTACTGAAGCAGATGTTTTAAGAGCTGAGGGCAACATATTGTACTGAACTGGAGGTAATTCCAGCAGGCTCATTTAATCGTGAGTTTCATAAGCAAAACTTTTTCTGTCGAACACTTGATAAAATCCTGAAATACATGATGCACTTACTTCAGGAGAGGGAGAAGATTTACTGCTTCATTACAAACTAATTCACTTGATCCTTGCCGTTCTGAGGATTGTTGTCTGTCCAGAAAAACGGGGACTGTACATTTTGCAATTTCCCACAGCTTCTGATGCTCACATAACAGAATTTAAAGAGAATCTCTCGACGGTGAGTACTTGGGTCATGGCCATCGCTTGACGATTGGAATCAGCCTCGATGAGTGACATTACTGGAACTGGCTGGAAGGAGAGTATAATGCTTGATCCTTCGCATTTGCAGCAGTCTCCTCAGTGTGACCAGCTGAAAATGATGAGATTTTAGCAGCAACACGTCTAATAAGAGGAAAGGCAGCACATGTTCTCAAGAGTTTCTCTAGAACGTCATACCAGTCTCAGTCGTTCCCTTTTTCACTGAGGGCGTGTAATGTTATGGTGTTCATTTAAAAATGTAACATGCAATCGTTTTGCTCTTGTCCACATTCACTGACGTTTATTTGGTCAGCCTGTTGGAGTTTCGTACTTACATTCCTTGTTAAATGCAGCTGGTACAGAAAGGTAGCATATTTTAAAATATGAGTAAAATGTATCTGCCTTAACTGGAGTTAATGTAACTGAAATGATGTCTGGTTGGACATGTTTGGTACTGCATACACAATCTGACGGCTGTCTAACGACTAAATTTATTCCATAAGCGAAATATCTGCCACCCATTCACATTGACAGTACTATTACGGGTCAGTTGAATTCACTTTGTTCATGAGAAGAAGATACTGTTGTTGACTAATCAGTATAAAACGATCGCATTACACAAAACGGTATTTAGTTAAACACTAATCGATATGGGATTGAAGTAACGTTATATCAATTTTTTGTGTATATAGCACAAGCAGGCTAGTAGAATGATCTGCCTCTGTCGACATGGAACTATGGACGCAAGTACGAGTTACGCATTAGACCTGATCGTGTTATTTCTCGAATAACCACTAGTGAATATCTCTCAGTGCTCGATACAGTTTCTCAACAACTCGTACGATCTGTCATGCGTTCCGTTTTACCTGGCTTTGATGTTTACTTTCAGTAACACCCAGTCTTTATACGTTAATATAGCTTCGTATTTTACCACACGTAGCCGTTAATTTACCTGGTCACCGTTCAGCTGAACCGAACGAGTAGGCGTATGTGGTCGTTTGAGATTGCCTGGCTTGCACTGTCACATTCCGTACCCTCTCACCGCATCGCTTTTGCAGTCTAACTCATCAGATAACTGTTGTGAACAAACTAGTCCACGTCTTATCATCCCAGGAGCTCTGCTGTGTCAGGTATTATTTGTGTATTAACACATATGCGTTACACTCAGAAGTCCGTGTATGTTGAATTTAGCCGCCAGGTGTTTAACTGTTTCTCTCGATCCCTTTGGCGGGCAAGTTCTCACAAGTTGGGCTATAGTTCACACCTTTCGAAGGGCATATGTACCGCGCTGTAGTATTACTGTTTCACATAAGTAATGCGAAAATTACATGTGTCGGTATTCCTGCAGCCATGTTTCACTGTGGTTATTTCATCTTAAGTTGGAAAAACTACGGTACAAAATCCAGCAGTCCAGAGAAAGTTTCACTTTTAGCTAACATTCCAGAAGAGTTACACTAGGCCGCGATGAGCTGGTGGCTGCACAATCACATTTGGACTCATGTCATCTAGTCTCTTTGAACAAGTTGTACTTTATACCATTGTGATGGAAGGCACTACGTTTGCAGAATACACTGTAAATCATTAGGGAGTTGCTGTATCTTGTTTTTTCAAGGCGGAAAAACGGTGTGCAGGTGTGGAGATTCAGCTATGCGATTAACAAAAGTTAACCGATGACAATGATCAGAAATTCTGTTAAAAAGGGAAATTTTTAAAGATAGAACATCACCTACAATCAGTAGTGCATATCATCGTCACTGCCGGGACTTGAACGACGGACATGCTGTTCATGAGGCAACCGTGTTTACCACTGCGCCATTGACCTCATATAAGACACAGTAACTGTACTGCTAACTCTAATCGATCATCCTTCGAATAGAATTTCTGTGCAAGTTGAAATCATAGAAATCGTTGAATTTTTGAGCGGTATTCTCAGCAATGATGAGCGTTCATATAAAACATGAGCCTTTACATATGATTAGTCGATCATACTTAGCGTGAAACCAATGGCGTAGTGGTCAACACGGTTGCCTCTTGAAAGCATGGTAGAAGTTCTAATCCCGGCAGTGGTAAGGATATGCACTAATGTCGAACAGTAATGAGAGCGAAACTCAATTCCAGTGCTACTTTCCGAAAGGGATTGACTTGAAAGTCCATGGGACTGCGATAGCTGCTATCGATTGTGGGTGATGTTCAATCAAAATTTCCTAGTAATCAGCCGTGGTCAAAATTTTTTTTTCAAAGCATTTATATACTACAGTTTATGAAAGATCATTGAAAAGATGTCGTCAAGAGTCGTTGAACTGTGTGAGGAAAAATTCTACATTCCTCCTCTTTTTTCACTGTGTCTTCACCAGATCGAAGTATAACACAACGGATTCAAAACCGGTTTGCTTCCAGGACCAAAGAATTAAAGCTCCTGTAGCGAACCAGCAGTTTCGAAGAAGCTTCTAAATAAACATTGCAGCTGTTCTTTATAGCTAATTTATTTTAATAACTAGAAGTGTCCCAGACAGATATCTGCATACATGTACTTTTACATTAGACTATGTGAGTGACGCATATTGGTGTTACTTAGACATGCGTACTTTTGAGCATCTAGGCCAATTTATTACTATTCAGAAAATTGTAATGCTTATGAGAATTTATCCCATCCGCAGAGATCAAGATTGCAGAACGTGGTATCAACGGTGTAGTTTATGTTCCGGTTAATTACTGAAATACGTTTAGTCTTCGAATCAGGTAACACCAGTTGCATCATTTCAACACATGACCCCAAAACCAATCAGTACACGGGGTCTCAGTTGGCTGTCTCTGTGTCTTTGCCACCTTCTCTTGAGGTGAAAGGAACGAATTTGAATTTATGGGTTGACATCGATTACGTTCAAGGTCGGTTAAGAAAAGTCTCTAATCAGCCAATCCAGTTGGTGTTCAGTGCAATCAAGCGGTCCGCAACAGGACTATCTTGTGATGTCTTGCAAGAGTAAACAGAAGAGGAGTCATATAGTAGATTGTGAGGCTACTTAAGCGTTACGACGTTGGACGTTGAAAAATGTCCATATGTCATCTATATGCGAAGTCCATTGTGTCGACTTTTATAATGAGTTTTCTGGGAAAACCCCGGACACCAACCTCATTTTTGAAAGTGTAGTAAGATCTCTCTCACGATAACTAAAGTGGTCAGCATCAGCGGCATAAAAAATTTCTGTTTTTTTACAAATACCTCTTATCGATAAAGGCTCTCAGACTATCGACCTTTAGTTACCTTAACATCAAACATTGTAAGGAAGCTTCTTTTTCGTCTTCATGTATCCAATATATCAAAGCAATACTGTAAGTTGACCCAGTTCTGTAGCCGAGACACATTTTGGTCGAATGAAATGTGTTACCGCCCAAAAACTATTTTTGATGTCCGTAAGAAAAAAGTTTGAATAGACCGTTTTTCTTGTGGCTGTTTGAAATCACACATGGTTTTCCGTCTTTCGAACAAGCAACTGTCAAAAAATAACAATGAGTATGGTCGTTTTTACAAGAAAAACTAGTAGCTGGTCTCTCGTTCTCTCAATAACATGCAACTGGGTAAATTAATGACTGACTTAATTCCTTAATGACAGATGTGGTTGAAGGTAGTCTTTGTAATGAAGTAAAATGTGGGCTTTTCAAAGGAAACTCGTGTCTCTCTGATTCTGTGATCGGTCAAAGACTGGACCTTGACCACTGAGGAACGACTGTTTATTGATATGGTCTTGCGTGACCTATCCGTAGCTGAAGCATGCTTCTTAGCGGAGATTACATTAAAATATGACGTGTTACAAAGGTTCTTTTGCAAAAGAAAAGCTTTTGCAATGAGTCTACATTTCAAACTTACTGGTCTAACAATAACTGCTGAATATTCAACGTAAACAGATGCGGGATTGGGTGAAGTCTTCGCAAGATTGAACGAATTCTCATGTGAATGACCATAATGCAAAACGTACTAGGAATAACCGTGATAAACTACTAAGATTGGTCTAAAAACTGAACGGCTAAAAATGAAACTACAAACTAACAGTACAACCTATAGCTAGTTTCACCTTAAGGTTTTCTTCATAAAGTACACCTGCAAGTTACGTCCTCACAGTGAAACAAAAAACTTTTAATCTATATTTAAGCATACATGATTTTGTCGAATGTGTAAAGAAAGATAACTGAATAGTCACGGTGAAAAGAACGAGCTCTTACTCAGAAAGAATGGAAGTATTAATTTAAGTCCTGAGGAGATACAGATGTTTAAGGAGAAAGTTTGTTTAAACGTACATACTGCCGGACCACTTCATATTCGCCAGGAATAATCAACTGAGAAATAATAACCTTGATGGGGTTCTGGGGGTTCATTCAATCATTTAAGCAGAGCTTATGCTGTGATAACAAGTACTAACATTAGATGACATTTATCCGTTTTAATGGTTACCATTTTGTGCAGCGTTCCCCTCATTCAGCTTATCCCTAGGGGGACCACCTGAGTTTTCGCTTTGTGGATCACATCTTTAGTGAGCTCACACAGGCACCCGGATTTATGTAAGTTACCTTCTGTCATTTGTTTCTACCCGTCTGTAGGTTTTTCACTTTCTTCAGCATGTTGCTCCGAAGTGCTGGATTATTGGACATTACTAATTTTTCTCATTCAATATCCTTTCTAACCAAATGTTCCCTTTACTTCGAAGAACGGGCCAAATAATTCAAGATTTCGAAAGTGTAGGAGTCCATTTCCCACAATTATCAACCTACAAATTTGTAAAGATATTTTTTAGGTAATCTAAGAAGATTTGTTTGACAGGGGTTCTTGAAGAAGTCCAATTAATCCACACATCAGAGGATTAAGCACTTCACATTATTTGGAATACTTTTAGATTTTTTGGGTCGATTGAAGTTCGTTTCAAAGCTAATGGCTAAAAATAAACCCTTAAGTTTGTTTAGGCTAAAGCATTAGCAGACGTTTGAACACCCCCTCTCCTCTGTATTTCATTAACTGTTGAGATAAGGCATGTTTTACTGTTGAAGCGGTTTCAATCATTAGATTTCCGTACATATAACGACAATAGAAAATATACACTTTTTTTATAAATTATTGATCAGTTATCACGGTTTGGCTTTCAGGATAAGGGCTGATTTTTCAAGCGCCAAAATGCAGTCGTTTACTTTATGTTTTTATTTAGTCCGGGTGTGAACAGCGATAACTATTGAAAAAACACGTAAATTTTTTCGCGAAGAACACAATATTTCAGCATCGTACCCACTGGAATACTACCAATTATCATGGTGGTGCAACTTTCATGTATATGCTTACTCAGAAGGTACGATAAAATGTCATTCGGAACGATGATTTAACGATTACTTTAGCCTATCTCCATCATTCATGATCACTTCATAAACAGTCCTCTGTCTTAATTCAGCCATGTCAACTCGTCGTTAATCTGTCAACTATCATTAGTGAGCAACTGACCAAAAATGATTAGTCATTTATCATTATTTCCGTAAGGTGCTGTTTAGTAGACAAAATCCTAACTCTGACAGTGATTTTAACTCCTACTGTTATCACATCCCATCCTCTCAAACAGATCTTACGCCCAGTCAACTGTCGTTATACTTAAGAGAACACAGCTGCTGTATTGGACCATGTGGACTTAAATCACATGAAAGAGTGTTGGATGAAAATATGCAAAAATATGCACCCATATTTCTGAACAACATGTGACTTTTCAACTCGAACTCATGTTCAGCTGACTTGAATGAGTACATCGCCCCATTTTATAAACTGGCTACATCAAAGCAGCATTTGTTGACAGCGAGGTTGCAATTGATTTCGTCTCCTTAGCTCGTAATGTTTATTGCCATTTTCTGTATATATATATATATATATATATATATATAGAATGTAGTATATGCCTCACAGATGTAATGAAGTGTGCCCGAAAAAGATGGATTTTGTGAATAACTCTTTAGGATAATTTCTAGCCACATAAATCTCTTGAGAATCACACTTCCGTTTGGTTTGAGTGAGGTGGTGCTGCTCCGCATGAATCAGTTACCGGGCCCAATTATCGTGATACCGTGTCATTCAGGGAGCGGTTGTTAACACAAACAATGTTAATTGGTTTAGTGAATCGTTCTTCCGGACACTTAAGACAAAGCTTATTAGTAACTATGCCGTCAGTTATCGTCCATTCTGTTGACCTTCGACTGCACTAAATTGGCCATTAGTTAAATTAGTTGAACACCGTTTACTTCATTAACGCGTTATGTTTATCATTTTTTTTCAATTTTTCAAAGTAGTACTGTACCAAGATGTGTGACAATGTAGTGGTTGCTGACAAAAGGCTAAGTTCATCGAAACGGTAATGGTGTTATCAATCGTCAACCTCATGGTTCCGGTGCTTATGCAGATGTTACGGTCACAGTGACGTCTATGCGTCAATAGTCAATACCCACTGGGTGGTTTTTCCTTGCAAGCCGATCCACTGCATGGGGCCGTCAGTCGAGTTCATTCATTTTTACGAGGTGTGGTTATCAGATAAAAACCGCCCGACTAACAAGACTTCAACAAACACGTTTTATCCGACACTTGTATTGAGCTAAAGTGTATAACTCCAATCATGAATATCGGCCATAGCTAGGAAAAACACTTTCAGTATCATTGGGAGTCATCGTATATATCGTGGTAGTTAGGAGGATACAACAGTCTTGTCAATTTAACAAATGGGTTATAATCACTCTTATTAAACTTATGAAATGCGCTGTTTCATTCAAAGAACTGTTGTGATGCTCGGTAGCACGAGAGCTTATGGAAGAGACCTTAACTTCCGTCAACATTTGAGCCTAAGTTATCCCTGAGCTAAAACGAGGCGAAATTCTGAAAGTAGCGTTATTTCTCGGATAACGAAGGAGACCAAGAATGTTTGCCTGAATTTTAAAGTTATATTTAAATCTGAACAGTGTTAAACATAGCCATAAATCCTAGACAGTATATTAATGAACAGCAGTAACCTACATAGTCTCAGTCGTCTACTCACAACTGATCATGAATTCATTTCTCAGTATGTATTTCTAATTGGTTAATGTCCTTGATATCAACACTGATCTAAGGATTAGAACCAAACCGGAATTAAACTGTACAGTTAACTCGCAAATGCGTTAATATCTCCAAACATCAAGGCTTCTTCATGTTATCGAAAGTCTACAATCAGTGGTTCATCCAACCAGTACAATACTGGCATAGAATATTTCGCATACTTTTACACTGATTTCGCCTGTTATCACTTCATAAATTTCAATGTTTAATACACCATAATTGCCTTCTAATTTCACGAATAGTTCTCTAATACGTGAACAAACGCACAAATATGTCACCGTTCGACAGTGTTCACTTGATCATCCTGTCATATACTGTTAGCGTTTACCGGACGAAGGAAATTTGCTGAACATTAGAATAGTTAGCTAATCAGTGACGACGCAACTGGCAGTCGGTTCAAATCTTTTTCTGGCACAGCTAAGCTTCCAGCCAATTTCTTATTCAAGAATCTGTCGAACAGCAGAAACACCAATATTCACTTACCGAAACCAACTGATCTCCAAGGCAAACTAAACGAGCAGGTGTTTTTAAGCGGTACTGTCAACACTCAACCGATTCTGTTATCTCTCGTCTCTCACATTTATAGACAAAGGTTTACTCGAATAAATTCGGGACAAATCATTGTGAAGCAATTTGAAAGGCACATTTATCTTCGTGAGAAAAGTTAGTGCACGCAAAGTGAGCACATGTGACTGGGTGCATTATCCCTAGAAAAAACAGCGTAAATATGTTTACGTAACACTCATTGTAATGCTAAATTTAATCTTACCCGTTCTCATTATAGGCATCAGCGATACATACTGCAGTAGTTAGTATTCCGCTTTTCGGTCTTCATCTGTATGCATACTTCCGTCGTGCCCGCAAAAGATGTTTGATGTGAGAATCCGTTCACTGCGCAAACTCCCGCATAGGTCATGTTAAAATTCAAACCACAAACGCGCACACGCATTTGCACATTAGACTGGCATTCCCATACATCCGGTGGTAGTAGGTTGTCATTCACCTTGTTGAAACTTCTGCCATAGCGCTTACACACTATTCCGATAGTTTCTTCTTGTCTGTCATCTCCCTGGCGTTCGGAGCTTGTCCTTTTGTTCCTGAATGTGGCCTGTGGATAATATACTATTTGTGAGTAGTATACTGCACACAACGAAAGTGCCTCTCATACCACACGTCTATTTATGCTCGTGTTTTATTTATTATTTGATTTACCCAACGTTCACTAAGTTGTTTATTCGTTCATATTTTACCAGTGGTTATCCCGAAAGTGCTTCTTTTAAAAATTTGTCGAAAATGTGGTGGCAACCAAAAAATACACGAGTTACCCATCTGTCAGTATGTTCAATGAGCCACATGTGCTGGATTTTGATTTTCGTGTCGTCAAAGTATTAAATGCCATAAGAGACAAACAGATCGAACGATCACCGTCTGGTTTGCATAATCTGACCAACCATAGCCTAAAATTTCTATTACCAGCTAGTAAACCTATTGTCAAATTGTTGCTAGGTTTGTCGGACTTCATCTAACCAAATGTAGTCCGTTAGTGAGCCATGGGGCATCAAGTAGTTCAATCAACGCTGATTGAACAACGCTCAAATACGGAGGTGCAAAATCTTGTTGGCCGATAACCTGTTTGGCTAATTAAGTGTTCCATCTTAAAAGTCACCACCATTCAGTCGCAGCTTTCGTAATCATCGAGACATTTCAGCCAGCCCGTTTCGAAAAGAAGCTTTACGCACGTGTTTTGATTTTGTCTGGTCCCGTCAGTATCGCTTATTCTTGTCACGGCTTGGATTAGAACTAAGGTCACACTTTCAGAAGGAAACCGTGGTGATCATTGCACCATTGACTTCTCATCCGATACGTCCTGATGGATACACCTGAAAGCTCTAACGCTTCGCTTAAGAGTGGTGATCAATTTGCCTGATCTTCTTGGTAGCAGTTAAGGTTAATGTTTGTTTACTCTAGTCGATAACCCTGCTATTATGACTTCCAGGGTATATGAACATCTCTGGGTTATCTGGGCCTGCCAAGATTTATTTTAGACCGCTTATTCGGTTGGTTGGTTAGTTGATCACAAGTTTGATCTCAGACATCTGACAGAAGCTGTCGCATTCAGACATACTTCAGCCATTCTTTCAAAACTCAGTAACAGGTTCCAGTTTTGCTCTTGTTATAACTCGTCAGTAGTAGTGAGGTTGTTAGAAAGCCTATCCGAAGTGGAAAGCTGCAACAAAATGTATGACCTTCAACTTGTAACCATATAAATCTCAGTCACGCATTAGCAACCTGCGTGAATACTTACACCTACAGTAAGATGACATTCACTAATAAGCTCTTGGACGACATGTGCACAAGCACCAAAAACGTTACAGCTATAACAAGAGTGTTTTCTTTTCCTAAAGTTATATTTATGCGCACACTGTCTCTTATGACCAGTGGGAATTCATATAACTTCAGACAAATTATTTTGCAGAAAAAATGAATGAAATTGGGAAATTGAGAACAGTTTGTAATACTGAATATGGTTTTGTCTAGTCATAAGAGATTTACCCATAATTTCATTTCAGTAACCGTCAATTTCTTAGTCATTCATGACAGATGACCAGACGTGTGCTCAGAGTTTACTTGTTTGGGTGATTTCTTCAAACCTGGAGAGGCTGACTGATTTTTCTAGATAGGTTAACAGACGAATTTACAGAAAAGAATCTGAAATCAACTTCTGGTGGAGCTGGATTTACACTATTCTAGAAAGTCACCTCAGTAGAAGTAGCGGCAATCAAAAAGTTTGAATTTTCTTGGCATATATATCCATGAAAATATATCAGGTCCCACTTAACAATGTGCATACTATAACATACGAACCGACCGTCTTTACTCCGATTGTCGGTTACATGCGGGCCAACTTTGCGGCAACATGGAGACACCAGAGAACACCGTTTGCCTGAAGTAGGGGTTCCAATAACAGTCCTATAGAAGGAAACGACATAAAAAAAACCATGAGCCAAAGGTCCAGTGAGGCCATGCACACGATTTACACAAACGAATACTCAAGCAACGTCAATAACACAGAAACACGTTCCGGTACGTTATTCAAATTCAACCCGTGCGCGCTAGTCGGTTTCGACCGCAAGTTACAATATCACAAAACAAATTTACAAGGTAAGTATCTACATTTTAAAGGTTAGTGCTTCATTTGCACAAAGAAATTTAGTGAGTACTCTGTTTGATGAATTCGTGTGCCGTGGCACAGTTAAATTCGTCAAAACAGAGTAAACTTTAGTAGAAAACAGAACAAAAGTGTGTTCAGCCTAAACCACCCACTGTTGAGTACGAGCTGCCCGTGATCTGAAAATTCCATTAGAAATAAGTTCAAAAATCTTACGTCTTTTCGTTTTCTCTGCAATGATGCAGAAAGCTGACTCGATTTATCGCAGTTAAGCCATTGTTCGCGCTATAGAAACCACCACCAAATGGACAAGCGCGGTGCCTTGTTGAAAGTGTTACTAGTCACTGTAATTCGAAACAGTGAGTCCATTCAGAAGTGGATCAAACTTGACACCCCCTAAAAGGTACTACTTCGTAAGATTGTAGCTCCGTTCAGACTTGACTGTACAGGATATCCAGTCGACTGGTCGAACCTTATACACCGCCCGGCTCATTGCCTCCTTAGTTGATACTGTGGTATATACAATGATGATGATACACAGCTCGTTGGCATTTACCTAAACGCAACGTAGGCCGCAGATAATCACTAGTGTCACACTATTGTCACGTCTACAGTTAATCAAGCGGTGTGCAACCGCTTGTGTGGTTGGTCACGTGACAATCATCAACGGGGTAATTAACAAAGATAATATAAGATTATTATTTCGAGCTTCAGATTGAGTTTTCATTTATTTCAAACAGGTGAACCAACAACAATGTCAGCACTTCATCTGATAAAATTCCAGTCATTTTCTGGGGCGTTTTTCTTTCCAGATTTCAGCGCTTTTTTGAAGCAGCAGGATCCAGCATTTAAACTTTCGGAGGTAAAGAAAATTTCACGTTCGTACCGGTGAGTTGCATAAAATTTTCAGAACACTTAATAACTCACCTGAAGAGTGTTTATAGGCCGTACTGCCAGCTAATTAATTTTTCTGATAATCCTGACTCAAGAAAAATGATCTGATAAGTTCAGCCGGTAGTTCATCTGCCGCATTTGATCATGCTGTTCTTGTCGCTGGTTCGAATGCAGTAGAAGTCTTGAAATTTCATAAGGAGGTATGTTTTAACTTGTCAGATCAACTCAACGAGGTGATATTCAAAACAGCAAACGTCGTTTAATGATTAACAGCCGTCCGGTTTACTCATAAGTTATTAAGTACTGGTGGTTAAGTCACGTGATTACTTATTCTTCGAATGGATGTTTGAGTGAAACAGGAAAAACTGGTCAATATCACTAGCTCTTCTGAAACAGACAGAACAAAGATAAATGCTCATGAATATATGAAATGTGCATCCTCCCTGCTGACCACCAATAATACTGCCTACAGAGAGTCCGTTTGTGAGAAAAAACAAGTCATACTTACTTTATTCTGCCAGTCGCAGGTTTGATTCTCCGTCCACTAATCTGCGAGACAGTCCAATGCGATATGCCTCAATACGGAGCTGAACCAACCATCATTAGGCGCTATTCACGCTAGTCAACTAAAAACTTAAGATGCATTTTGACTAATTACTTGATCTGCTATTTAGTGGATTCCACATGATACAGTGAAACGGGGGGTAACAGAGTCCAAATGTGAAATTTCCGAGCTCCGGGCCTGGCTTCGTAGCTCAGCTGGTACAGCGCTTGCCGCGTTGACGTATGGCGTTTCTATCGCCCGTTCGAATCCAGCTGAAGCCCTGAACTTTCATGAACCTACGAAACTACTTGTTAGTAAAAAAAAAACGACTGTTTGACACCCCAACAGTTTTTCAGTAGGATCACTCGGATCCTTAATTGTTATGAATCTTTGCCATGCCTCTTAAACTGTAAAACCTTTGCTTACAGAATACTTGTACCCTCGACATTAAAGTAACCAAAAACTATTGTTTGTTCACCAAAAGAGTGGAAATAAATGCGTACACATTTACGTCTGGTTAATCAACTTAAATTCACTTTCTAGAGCTTTTTAAATTGACATTTCATAATCCTCGACTACCTGAGTATTTCGCATGTTAAACATTTATGAATGTGAAGGCAAAAACCGGTGTAATATCAACAACGTTACAAAACAAAGACATAATTAAAGTCACATTTTTCCAATGTAACTACTGGTGAGAAGGTAGCTTCATGAAATATGTGAACGCAGCCTTCTTGTCTTCTGTCAACCCTCGGCTAGATATTCAGAATTGATCCCGGAAACCCCTGGATACTTTTATCGGTCATGTAGATATTTGTGATTTTGGGGTTAGTACAAACTAACCTCTGCAGTTTTAGGTTAACTTACATGTATACTTTACTAGAGTGAATCAAACGAAGTAATTACAGTCCAATATTGATGAGAAAGCTTTGATCTAACTAGACAAAAAAGCCCAATTTTCTGCGTTTAGCTTCATACCCCATGAAAATTTAGTATTCGACTCGGTTTAATAAACAATTCGCGAATTTTGCAGCATATTTCGCTTCTGTCGATATTTTTTGTGCTCTTTTGGTACACGGTCGTCAACATAACGTTGTTATTAAATATATTTGTCCAGTTGTAAAACTTGAGACACTGTCAAGTAATAACGTGTCAACTTTGATTTATCCGCCAAATCATGCTTAGTAGCACGGATTTGTACACATTTCATCTGCGTGTCATTTCGGGTATGTACTCACATAAGCACGGAAATTCATCTCATTAGTTCTTTCTTTTGATTACAGAAACCATCTAACACACAGTTAGTGCTGCTAACTAACGTTGGCTGTAAGGCTTTAGATTGTAGCAGTAAACTCGAACAAATTTCCTTTTGTTCATATATAAATGATGGTATTTATCCGATTGTAATGCCTTTTTTGAACTAATACCATGACACTCTGCAGAAACCAACACATGTGATATGCAAATCACAGTTGGTTTGATCACAACATACAAAGTCTTAAGACTTCCTTAGTTTACGTTATGTATTTGGTTGTATTTCACTAAATGTGTCATTGTACAGCTTGCTTCATGTACACCCTGTTTGTGAATATATTAGATGAACCAAAGAGGTCAGCTAGCTTCATTAGTATATGAAAAGTGAAGCATTCTTTACTGGAAGGTTTTTGTGGCGTTTCTTCACCCTCGAGAATGAACATCTACCTGTGGTATTACAGAGTAGCAAATGTGATTCAGGTGAATATGACCAATCTAACCATCATAAGTCGACCAGATCTTCTGAGATATGTTGCAAAATGTGCAAACTGCACTATGTATAATAGCCTTATTAACGTAAGGTGTAATTTGAAAAGCGATTTAGTAACATCAAAATGAATATATGGATAACAGCAAAACCCAACATTCAAAACTCTGCAATTTGCTTCTAAGTTGATGAGCAAATGATGTGTTTTCGGAGACAACACATTTGGTTACCGCATATCCGGTACAAATAAAGTGAGCGACGTTTCGCTCTAGGTCAAAAGTCACTTTCGGTGTTGTCGTGCAGTCTATACAGGTTAAAAAGGGTCGAAATTGTTATTTTTGAAAACTAACGTTATCATGATCCTAGAGACTCTGGACTGTAGTCAGCTGATCGTAGGTGACACTAACATTTCACGGTTGAAACAGACAGCCGAGGTAGAAGACAGCAATTGACAACACCGTAACGTCACACCGTTTTCGACGGAAGTAGCTGAACAGAGATGCAGAAAACTTAGACTGTGGAACTTTGATCTACATATCTTGTTCATCCGCTGTTTTACATTTGGGATGACAATTTGTCTCATCGATTAGAAAACACTTTACGTTGTGAAACACTGCAGAATTAGTGGAATCAACTGCACCGTATTAGGAACAATTGACTTCAGAAAACCAGCTAAAAAATAGATGCAAGCATAATTAAGGGTTGGAAAATCGGCGGAAATAATGTGATCGATTGGCTTAACAAAAGACGTTCATCGCGCAAGGAATAGTGCTCTTCTGTAAACATCACGTATGCAAATAGCAGCCTCTTTGTACATTACACAAGTCTAGTCTAGTTTTAGAGTTCAAAATGTGGGTGGGTAGCGGGAAATGGTCGTCCCACACGACTGATTAAGGCAGTGAACCAGTTCACTCAATTCACCTCAAGCAGTGAAACTCATGTGTCATGGAAAGATTCTCTGATTGAACTTATTTAGTTGAACCACAGGTAGGCTTCACACTTTATTTAACTAACCAACTTTCCACTATATCAGTATAACCATCGCTGACTTTCGCAACGGACGTTTTTGGCAATGTCGTGGAGGAGATAGACAGCACAAGTAATCACTAAATTCACCAGAAAAATGCATGCGTTTTTCGAAGCGGCATTTTACAGAAAATTGACAGTTTGTTCCAATACATAACAGTGAGTATTTCACTGCAGGTTATTGTAGTGGAACTCTTAACCGTGATAGCTTGAATACCCACTAACAAATAACGATATCTCAACGATAGTCAATGAGAAGGTTAAATCAAATACGTACGATATTCATACAAAATGGATACCCGGAAAGATTTATAGACAGA